>AWOL01S0346214.1:0-11012 GCA_000715115.1 Nicotiana otophora | reverse complement strand
CAACTTATGAGTGGTTATCTCCGGTTGGATCCCTGTTATATCAAGATGTGTCACGGCCCAAAACTCACACCTGTCGTGATGGCTCCTATCCCGATACTAGGCAAGCCGACAACGGGTTTCACCTATGAAAGGTGTAATGAGGTTCAANTGTAATGTACGCACATTCTTAATTTATTTCCTTGTTTAGGCACTACCACTATGTTAGCTAACCAGTTCGGGTATTTAACTTCCTGAATATAACCTATTTCAAAGAGTTTAGATACCTCATCTTTGATGAATACATGTTTGACTTCGGAATGAGGCCTCCTCTTCTATTTAATCGAGGGGAACTTCGAGTCCAAACTCAACTTATGAGTGGTTATCTCCGGTTGGATCCCTGTTATATCAAGATGTGTCACGGCCCAAAACTCACACCTGTCGTGATGGCTCCTATCCCGATACTAGGCAAGCCGACAACGGGTTTCACCTATGAAAGGTGTAATGAGGTTCAAAAAGAAGGGCAAGTTGAGCCCTCGATATATTGGGTCTTTAAAGATACTTAAGAAGATTGGAGAGGTGGCTTATGAACTTGCTTTGCCATCGAGTCTATCAGGTGTTCATCTAGTGTTCCATGTGTCCATGCTCCGAAAATATGTCGGGAATCCGTCTCTTATTCTGGATTTCAGTACAGTGCAGCTAGACGGTAATTTGACTTATGATGTGGAGCCAGTGGCTATTTTAGACCGCCAGGTTCGAAAGTTGAGGTCAAAGAACATAACATCAGTGAAGGTACAATGGAGAGGCTAGCCAGTCGGAGAAGCTACTTGGGAGATTGAGAAGGAGATGCGGAGCAAATATCCACACCAATTTGAGACTCCAGGTATGATTCTAAACCCCGTTCAAGCACTAACGTTTGTTTAAAAGGGGGAGAATGTAACGACCCGGCCGGTCGTTTTGAGTATTATAACTCTGTTCTCCTATTTACTGCTCAATTTATACTTTACAGTTATTTTATGAGTTACCGAGTTAGTTGGTTCGGGTCCGAAAGGATTTCGGAGTGAAATGAGACACTTAGTCTCTTAGTTGAAAACTTAAGTTAAAAAGTTGACCATATATTGACTTATGTATAAATGACCTCGGAATTGAATTCTGATGATTCCAGTAGCTCCGTATGGTGATTTCGGACTTATGAGCCTGTCCGTAAAATTATTTGGAGGTTCGTGGTGGAATTATGCTTGAAATGGCGAAAAGTCAAATTTTTGGGAAGGTTGACCGGGGGGTTGACTTTTTGATATCGGGGTCGAAATACGATTCTAAAAATTTTAATAGGTCCGTTATGTCAATTATGACTTGTGTACAAAATTTGAGGTCAATCGGACTTAATTTGGTAGGTCCCGACATTGTTTGTAGAAATTAAAAGTTTCAAAGTTTATTAGACTTGAATTGGGGTATGATTCGTATTTTTAGCATTGTTTGATGTGATTTAAAGGCTCGACTAAGTTCATATGATATTTTACGACTTGTTGGTATATTTGGTTTAGGTCTCGTGGGCCTCGGGTGAGTTTCGAATGCTTAACGGATTGAAATTTAGACTTGGTAAACTGCTGAAGAATGTTAGTTTTCTATCACTGGTTTCCTTATATGTGATCACCTGAGAAGGTCCGCGATTGCATAGGCTTGTTTGAGCAGAGGTGAGATTTGTTCAGTGCGATCGTGTGAAGGCACCCACGATCGTGTAGGCTTGTTGAGGCAGTGTTGATTTGGTTCTTCGCGATCGCGTGAGGTAAACGGCGATCGCGTAGGTTTGGCCAGTCTGTGCTATGCGAACGCGTGGGAGAGGCCGCGTTCGCATAGGGGAATTTGAGAGGAAGCTGGGCCACACATTTGCTCTATGCGATCGCGTGAAGAGGGATGTTATCACGTAGAGCTGGGATCTTGTGCATCACGATCGCGTGAAGGCAATCGCGATCTTGTAGGGTCTTTTCTGGGCAGTGGAAATTCTGCTTCGCGATCGCGTATGTTTGTCCGCGATCGCATAGAGCAAATGAGTGGGCAGAGAGTTTAAGTTCTAAAAATGGGACTTCCATTTTTACTGATTTGGAGCTCGGATTGAGGCGATTTTTGAGAGATTTGCAGAGAAAACAATGGGGTAAGTGTTCTTAACTCAATATTGGTTAAATTACCTGAATCTATGGTTTATTTTTATCATTTAATAAGTAAATTAAGTTGGAAACTTTAGAAAACCCTCTTGGTTTAAATTGAAGATTTGAAGGTCGAGTTGAGGTTGGATTTTGGTAAAATTGATATGGTTAGACTCATGGTTGAATGGGCTTTCGGATTTTGTAACTTTTTTCGGGTTTCGAAATGTGGGCCCACGAGCGATGTTTGAGCTAAATTTCGGATTTTGTTGGAAAATTAGAATTTTCTTATAGAATTAATTCCAATAAATTTTAATGACTAAATCGTATTAGTTGTGGCTAGATTCGAGGCGTTTGGAGGCCAATTCACAGGAAAGGACATTGCAGAATAAAGAATTACACGACTTGAGGTAAGTAACAGTTCTAAATTTGGTCCTGAGAGTATGAAACCCCGGATTATATGTTATGTGATTGGTTTTGAGGTGACGCACATGCTAGGTGACGGGCGTGTGGGCGTGCACCGTAGGAATGTTGACTTGATCAAATTCCATGGAACTATGTAGTTGAATAATATGTTGATACCACTACATTCTCTATGTGTTAGAGAAAATTGAGTTGAGACTCGTATTAAAAATCATGCTTAGACATATGCTGTTATTATTGGTAGCCACTAGGGTCATTTCTGTGGTTGAATTATATGTTCAAATTGTAATTTCACACTCAGCCATGTTCATTCATTTCATATCATATCTCAGTCTCTGTTGCTATTTATGGATGCATCATATTATCAATATGGGCTGATTTTCATGACATCTTAAGCCCGAGAGACTGGAGAGGTTGATGACTTAGTGAGGCCGAGGGCCTAATTGTGAGGATATATATGGGATCGGGCTGCATGTCGCAGCATGTTTCATTGTTATATGCCATGATTGGCTTGTTATAGCGCTTGGACTGAAGGAGCCCCTTCAGAGTCTGTACACACCCCCAGTGAGAGCAGGTACCTACTGGGTGTGAGTGCGAGTGTCGAGTGATGAGTGACTGTGAGGAAAGAGTGATTGTAAGGAAATAGTGATTGTGATGTTGGAGTGAATGGGAGGACTGAGTGACTGTTACTCTGAGAGGATGCATTGATTTCATTATTTGCTGCATTTCAGCTATCATATATCACTATTTCGAAAATTTCAGAAAAATATTATTTTCGATTTCGGTCAAACTTGATATGAAATTACAGTAAAATCTTAAATATTGAACTTGAGAGCATGCTTACTCTTTTATATTGGAAAGTACTGTATTTGGATTTAGCTTAGAATCTCGTCACTACTTTCAGTTCTTTATTTATTATTGTTACTTACTGAGTTGGTTGTACTCATACTACACTCTGCACTTTGTGTGCAAATCCAGGTGATCTCGGATACAGTAGGTATTGATTCTTTCACGCAGTCGATTTTCCGGATATTCAGAGGTAGCTGCCATGTTTCCTAGACCTTGTCTTTCCTTCCCTATCCTTTTGTTTATTGTATTTGGTCTCAGTTTATTATAGACCATGTTTTCCAGACTTGTAATGTATAGATGCTCATATACTCAATGACACCAGGTTTTGGGAGTGTGTGTATCAGTATTTGTGAGACTTGTGGATTGTGTTTAAATATTATATTTTCAAACTTAAAAGCAATTATGGGTTATTGCGATCCTGAATAACCCTGACCTTATCCAAGGCATCCTGTACCAAATCAGTACCCAACAACCAAGCCACTCCCGGTTCAAACCAGCCAACTGGTGAATGACATCGCCTCCCATACAATGCTTCATATGGAGCCATCTAAATGTTCGACTGGTAGCTATTATTATAGGCAAATTCTGCAAGTGACAAGAACTGATCCCAAGAACCTCCAAAGTCTATAACACAAGCGCGAAGTATATCTTTCAATATCTGAATAGTGCGCTCTAACTGTCCGTCTATCTGTGGATGAAATGTTGTACTCAACTCAACCCGCGTGCCTAACTCACATTATACAGCCCTCCAAAAGTGCGAAGTGAAATGCGTACCTCGATCAGAAATGATATACACGGGCACACCGTGAAGGCGGATAATCTCACTAATGTAAATTTCAGTTAACCGCTCTGAAGAATAGGTAACTGCCACTAGAATTAAATGTGCTGACTTGGTCAACCTATCCCCAATGACCCACACTGCGTCGAATTTTCTCTGAGTCCGTGGGAGCCCAACAACAAAATCCATAATGATATGCTCCCACTTCCATTCAGGAATTTCTAACTTCTGAAGCAAACCACCAGGTCTCTGATGCTCGTACTTAACTTACTAACAATTCAGACACCGAGCTACATATGCAACTATATCCTTCTTCATTCTCCTTCACCAATAATGTTGCCGCAAATCTTGATACATTTTGGTGGTACGTAGATGAATATAATACCTGGAACTGTGGGCTTCTTCCAGAATTAATTCACGAAGCCCATCCACATTAGGAACACAAATATGATACTACATTTGCAGAACTCCTTCTTCCCCCACAGCAACCTGTTTGGCATCCCCGTGTCGTACCGCGTCCTTAAGGACAACTAAATGAAGATCATCATACTGCCGCTCTCTGATGCGCTCATATAAAGAAAACCGAGCGACTGTGCAAGCTAGAACCCGACTGGGTTCTGAAATATCTAACCTCACGAATTGATTGGCCAAAGTCTGAACATCTGCAGCTAACGGTCTCTCACCAACCGGAATATATGCAAGACTGCCCATACTCACAACCTTTCTACTCAAAGCATCAGCTACCACATTGGTCTTTCCGGGGTGATACAAAATAGTGATATCATAATCTTTCAACAACTCCAATCATCTTCTCTGCCTCAAATTAAGATCTTTCTGTTCAAACAAATTTTGTAGACTTTAATGATTAGTGTAAATCTCACAATGGACCCCGTACAAATAATGCCGCCAAATATTTAAGGCATGAACAATAGCTGCTAACTCAAGGTCGTGGACCGGATAACTCTTCTCATGTACCTTTAATTATCTGGACGCATAGGCAATCACCCTACCGTCTTGCATAAGCACTGCACTGAGACCAATACGCGACGCGTCACAATACACAGTATAAGACCCTGAACCTGTAGGCAACACCAATACTAAAATTGTAGTCAAAGTTGTTTTGAGCTTCTGAAAGCTCTCTTCACATTGATCCGACCACCTGAACTGAGCACCTTTCTAGGTCAATTTAGTCATAGGTGATGCAATAGACGAGAATCCCTCCACGAAGCGACGGTAATAATCGGCCAAGCCGAGAAAACTCCGAATCTCAGTAACTGAAGAGGGCTTGGGCTAACTTTGAACTGCCTCTATCTTCTTTGGATCTACCTTAATCCCTTCACTGGACACTATGTGTCCTAAGAATGCTCTGAACTAAGCCAGAACTTATACTTAGAGAATTTGGCATATAGTTTCTCCTCTTTCAGCCTCTGTAATACAATACCCAAGTGTTGTGCATGCTCCTCCTCTCTACGTGAGTACACCAGGATATTATCAATAAATACCACGACAAATAAGTCACGATACGGCTGGAATGCGCTATTCATCAGGTGCATAAATGTTGTTGGGGCATTGGTTAGCCCAAATGACATCACAAGAAATTCATAGTGACCATAACGAGTCCTGAATGCCGTCTTTAGGATATCTGAATCCCGAATTTTCAACTGGTGATACCCATATCTCAAATCAATTTTGGAGAATAGCCTCGCTCCCTGAAGTTGGTCAAATAAATCATCAATACGCGGCAAAGGATACTTATTATTGATTGTAACTTTGTTCAACTGCCTGTAATCGATATATCTACATAGTACCATCTTTCTTTTTCACAAACAGAACCAGTACACCCAAGGCGACACACTAGGACTAATAAACCCCTTATCAAGAAGTTCCTAAAGTTGCTCTTTCAATTCTTTTAACTCAGCTGGTGCCATACGACACGGAGAAATAGAAATGGGTTGAGTGCCCTGCACCAATTCAATACCGAAATCAATATCCCCTATCGGGTGGCATATCAATAGTAGGAGTATCTGCATCAACATCTCTCATAAAGGCCAAATATGACAAACACCCCTTCCCAACCATACGTTGGGCTTTCAAATAAGAAATTACCATGCTGGGAACATAATATAGAGAACCACTCCATTCGACCTTCGGTAACCCTGGTATCGCCAACATCACGGTTTTTGCATGACAGTCCAGAATAGCATGACATGGAGACAACCAATCCATACCCAGGATTATATCGAAATCAACCATACTGAGTAGTAAGAGATCAACTCTAGTCTCCAGTCCCCCAATGGTTACCACACAAGACCGATATACACGGTCCACAATAATAGTATCGCCCACCGGCATAGATATACGAACATGTGAAACTAAGGACTCACGGGACATATCCAGATAATGAGTAAAGTACGATGATACATACGAATAAGAAGAACTAGGGTCAAATAATATAGAAGCTTCCTTGTGGAACACTGAGATAATACCTGTGATCACTGCATCTAAGGCAACGACATCTGGCCTGGCAGGAAAAGCATAGAATCGGGCCTGACCGCCACCTGATCGGCCTCCCCCTCTTGGGCGACCCCTAGCTGGCTGACCCCCACCCCGCGCTGGCTGGGCGGGTGGTAAAGTAACTGGTGCTGAAGTCATAGTCTAACTTCTTTACTGCACTGGACCTCCCGAACGACGAGGACATTGTCTCCACATATGCCTAAATTCTCTGCACTCAAAGCATATCCCCGGTACTGGTGGTGGTGCTGACTGAATCGGGCCCCGAGAACTAGAATAACTGCTAGAAGCACCCGGTGCAAATGAACACTGAACTGAAGGAGCACGGGACTAACTCTGGGCTGGTAGGGCACTGAGAGATAACTGACCCTGATGAGAACTATATGAACCCTGGCTGGATGATGTACCACAGTAAACTGGACAACCCATCTGAGCGTGTCTGTAAGGACGACCCCTACAGTAGTAAAACTGACCCCCGGAAGGAACACCGCTGAAATCACCTGGACCACGAGGCCTCTTAGCCTTCCTCTGTTCACGCTCTTGGCTACAAACCATATCTATTTGCCGAGCAATGTCAACTACCTCATCAAAAGTAGCACTAGATACTCTCTCCTGAGTCATAAGTAACATTAGTTGATATGTGAGGCCATCAATGAACCTCCTAATCCTCTCCCTATCAGTGGGAATCAACCAAACTGCGTGACGAGCCAACTCAGAAAATCTCATCTCGTACTGCATCACAGACATACCATCCTGACGTAACTGCTCAAATTGTCTGCGCAGCTCCTCTCTGCGAGACTGCATCACAAACTTCTCCAAAAATAGAACGGAGAATTCCTGCCATGTAATTGGTACTGCACCAACCGGCATGCACCTCTCATAAACCTCCCACCATCTGAAGGCAGCTCCAAAAAGCTGAAAAGTAGTGAACGAGACCCCGCTGGTCTCCAGAATACCCGCTGTTCGAAGCATCCGCTGGCACTTATCTAGAAAACCCTAAGCATCCTCTAACTCAGCACCGCTAAATGATGGAGGTTGAATCCTCCCAAATCTCTCAAGTATCCTCTGCTCATCATCTGCCATAGCAGGGACTACCGAGGCCTGAACAGCTGCAACTGGCTTGGCTGGTATTGCCCCCGGTATCTGAAGTCCCTACACTGCCTGATCTAGAGTACGGACAATAGGGGTATGAGTACCTCCCCCGGCCTGAGAAGTGGCAGGTGCGACCTGAGCCAAAACCACCTGAGCATGACCAATGCAAACTGTCAATATCTGGGCCAAAGTCTCCTGAAGGCCTGGAATCTCAATGGGTATAGCTGGTGCCTGAGCTGGTCCTGTCGGCTCAGCTATATCTAGAATTTTCTCCTAAGCTGGAGCAACTGGTGGTACTACAGGTGCTGGTCCAATTGTGGTACGAGCTATTCCTCGACCTCTACCTCGGCACCGGCCTCGGCCTCTCGCGGCCCTAACCGGTGGCACTGGTGGCTGACCATCTGATCGGGCAGTACGTGTCCTCACCATCTATGAGAGACTAGAATAGGAGAAATTTAATTTTCAGAATCAACAAATTTGCACGAAAGAATACAAGAAGGTGAAATTTTCCTAAGGGTTCGGCAGCATCTCGAAGATAAGTACAGACGTCTCCTTACTGATCCGCAAGACTCTACTAAACCCGGTCATGACTCGTGAGATCTATGTAACCTAGGCTCTGATACCAACTTGTCACGACCCAAATATCACACATGTCATGATGGCGCCTATCCCAATACTACGCAAGCCGACAACATCAATAACCCACAATTTCTTTTAAGTTTGAAAATATAATATTTAAACACAATCCACAAATCTCGCAAATACTGATACACATACTCCCAAAACCTGGTGTCACTGAGTACATGAACATATATACATTACAAGTTTGGAAAACATGGTCTATAATAAACTAAGACCAAATACAATAAACAAAAGGATAGGGAAGGAGAGACAAGGTCTGCGATACGTGGCAGCCACCTCTGAATCTCCGAAAAATCAACTGTGTGAAAGAATCAACACCCACTGTATTCGGGATCACCTGGATCTGCACACGAAGTGTAGGGTGTAGTATGAGTACAACAAACTCAGTAAGTAACAATAATAAATAAAGAACTGAAAGTAGTGACGAGCTTCTCAGCTAAGTCCAAATACAGTACTTTCCAATATAAAAGAGTAGGCATGCTCTCAAGTTCAACATTGAAGATTTCACTGAAATTTCATATCAAGTTTGACCGAAACCGAAAATAATGTTTTTCTGAAATTTTTGAAATAGTGATATATGACAGCTAAAATGCAGCAAATATTGAAATGAATGCATCCTCTTAGAGTAAAGGTTACTCATTCCTCCCATTTACTCCAACCTCATAGTCACTCTTTCCTCACAGTCACTCATTCCTCACAGTCACTCAGCACTCTCACTCGGCACTCGCACGCAGTAGGTACCTGCGCTCACTGGGGGTGTTTACAGACTCCGGAGGGGCTCCTTTAGCCCAAGCGCTATAACAAGCCAATCATGGCATATAACAATGAAACATGCTGCGGCATGCAACCCGATCCCATATATATCCTCACAATTAGGCCCTCGGCCTCACTAAGTCATCAACCTCTCCAGTCTTTCATGCTCAAGATGTCATGAAAATCAGCCCAAAATGATAATATGATGCATCCATAAATAGCAACAGAGACTAAGATATGATATGAAATAAATGAACATGACTGAGTGTGAAATTACAATTTGAACATATAATTCAACCACAGAAATGACCCCAGTGGGTACCAATAATAACATCATATGTCTACGCATGATTTTTAATACGAGTCTCAACTCAATTTTTCTCTAACACATAGAGAATATAGTGGTATCAACATATCATTCAACTACACAGTTTCATGAAATTTGATCAAGTCACAATTCCTATGGTGCACGTCCACACGCCCGTCACTTAGCATGTGCGTCACCTCAAAACCAATCACATAACACATAATCCGGAGTTTCATACCCTCATAACCAAATTTAGAACTGTTACTTACCTTAAGCCATGTAGTTTTTTATTCTACAATGTCTTTTCTTCGTGAATTGGCCTCCAAACGCCTCGAATCTAGCCACAAATAATTTGATTCAGTCAATAAAATTTATTGGAATTAACTCCATAAGTAAATTCTAATTTTCCAACAAAATCTAAAATTTAGTTCAAAAATCGCCCGTGGGGCCCACATTTTGGAACCCGATAAAAAGTTACAAAATTCAAAAGCCCATTCAACCACGAGTCTAACCATATCAATTTTACCAAAATCCAACCTCAACTCAACTCTCAAATCTTCAATTTAAACCAAGAGGGTTTTCTAAATTTTCCAACTTAACTCACCCATTAAATGATAAAAACAACTATGGATTCGGGTAATTTAACCAATATTGAGTTAAGAACACTTACCCCGTTATTTTCTCTGAAAATCTCCCAAATCTCGCCTCAATCCGAGCTCCAAATCGGTAAAAATGGAAAATGGGACAAAGTCCCATTTTCAGAACTTAAACTCTCTGCCCACTCATTTGATCTATGTGATCGCGGAAAAACACACGCGATCGTGAAGCACAATTTTCCACTGCCCAGAAAAAACCCTACGCGATCGCGGTTGCCTTCACGCAATTGCAATGCACAAGATCCCAACTCTACGCGATCGCATCCCTCTTCACGCGATCACATAGGGCAAACGCGCGGCTCAGCATCCTCTCAAGTTCCCCTATGCGAACGTGGCCTTTCCCACTCGTTCGCGTATCACAGACTGGCCCAACCTACGTGATCGCGGTTTACCTCACACGATCGCGAAGAACCAAATCAACACTGCCTCAACAAGCCTACGCGATCGCGAGTGCCTTCATGTGATCGCACTGAACATATCTCACATCTGCTCAAACAAGCCTATGCGATCGCGGACCTTCTCACGCGATCGCATAGAAGGAAACCAGTGATAGAAAACCAGCATTCTTCAGCAGTTTACCATGTCCAAATTTTGATCCGTTAAGCATCTGAAACTCACCCGAGGCCCCCGGGACCTCAACCAAATATACCAACAAGTCCTAAAACATCATACGAACTTAGTCGAGCCTTTAAATCACATCAAACAATACTAAAAACACAAATCATACCCCAATTCAAGCCTAATGAACTTTGAAATTTCCCGAACCAACTAACTAGGTAAGTCATAAAAGAACTGTAAAGCATAAATTGAGCAGTAAATTGGGGAACAAGGTTATAATACTCAAAATGACCAACCGAGTCGTTACAAGATGGGACCAAGCAAAA
>AWOL01S0346137.1:3686-19210 GCA_000715115.1 Nicotiana otophora | reverse complement strand
TTGAGCTTACATCAATTGACTTATGACGACTCGTACGTACGAAAACATGGGTTGTAACAGTTCAGGTGCTCGCAGAGCGTTGAAGTTGGTTAGATTCGAGATCAGGTAAGAGTGGGTGAATCTCAACAACGGTCCTAGTGGGTTCAATAATTAAGGTGCAGTGCCTAAGAATTTTGAGTCCGTTGTGTGGTTAAGGATCGAGTTTTTGCAGTGGATTATGAACGGGACTTGGAATTTTCTATGTTATCATCGGATATGCGGTTAAGTATTGGAGTAAAGAAAGAAATAGCTTTGGATTCGCGGAAGGTTTTGAAAAATGATTGTACTAGTTGGAGGTGCTATTGTGCGCTTGAAAAGGGTATGAGATGATTCATGGGTATTGAGACGATGTGGTCTCACGATTCGGGTCACTCGGGATGAGTGCGGATTAATTTTGTTATGTTTTAAATGGAACTATTATATTTCTAAGTCAGTTAAGAGTACANAATTTGTCGACTTTCGACGAAACATTATTTGTTTTCAATTCCTTTAGCTTCTGAAACTTCCAACCATCTTTGTACTTGTTGTTCATGATCTTCAATATTTGTAACCTCCGAGGTAATATGATTAACTTACTTTGCAAACTTTTCAAATATGATTTCATTTTTGAGCTTACATCAATTGACTTATGACGACTCGTACGTACGAAAACATGGGTTGTAACAGTTCAGGTGCTCGCAGAGCGTTGAAGTTGGTTAGATTCGAGATCAGGTAAGAGTGGGTGAATCTCAACAACGGTCCTAGTGGGTTCAATAATTAAGGTGCAGTGCCTAAGAATTTTGAGTCCGTTGTGTGGTTAAGGATCGAGTTTTTGCAGTGGATTATGAACGGGACTTGGAATTTTCTATGTTATCATCGGATATGCGGTTAAGTATTGGAGTAAAGAAAGAAATAGCTTTGGATTCGCGGAAGGTTTTGAAAAATGATTGTACTAGTTGGAGGTGCTATTGTGCGCTTGAAAAGGGTATGAGATGATTCATGGGTATTGAGACGATGTGGTCTCACGATTCGGGTCACTCGGGATGAGTGCGGATTAATTTTGTTATGTTTTAAATGGAACTATTATATTTCTAAGTCAGTTAAGAGTACATTGAAAGAAGTTAGGTTGGTTAGTAATGGTTGAGTCGGCATGATTATAGCAATGATCAGTTCCTTCGGCGTGTGAAGTCATACATGTGATTTGTGGTTTGACGTGCGGGCTTGACAGCCACCATAACTTGATTGATTTAGGAGGTGTTTGATTCAAATGGCCTTGTTGTTTAAATGGATTTCGGAAAACTCATGGCGGTTTAGGTCACGACTTGAGGTTTGTATTTTTTGCGGTTTGGGAATTCAGTTGCATGTTGAATTGGCTCTTCTGAAATGAGCTAAATGAAAGGTTTCTAGCCAATGAAATGGTTATTCCACTAGTAGTTCAAGGGTTATGGTGAACGCGTGTATTATCGCATAGCGGCATGATAGGTGCAGTGAGGGGCATGGGAATTTGAAAGTTGAGGATCAAGATCGCGGTTCGGTGTCGACAAGAATGTCACGAGCTCGGATGAGCAGGGGTGAATTCAGATGTTCGGAGTAAGTTGGCATTTTCTTTAGTGTCACCTGAGAGTGGTTTTTTGTGGAAGGGGCATTATGTATTGATTTGTGAGTTCTGGAATTGCTTTATAGATTAGAACGATTGGTGGTATGGATGCGACTTTGCTACCTGGTGTGAAAGGTCATGTGAGAGTATCCTACGGGGAAATCTATATTAGTATGACATGTTAGTCACTTGATTGTTAAATATTGAAACCAAGTATAAAGATTATGGTACTATCGTTGATGCGAGAGTTTATGCCTGAGAGGCGTTCTATTCCTTGGGCTATGGATCGTGTGAGTTTATTTTGGATGGGACGACTGTTCTTATGTGTCATGAATAGGGACGTTGTGGATCCTTGGAAAGTTATTGGCCCAGTATGGTATGATTAGAATCGGTTTGAGGTCTGTTGGTGGGCCTAATGTGAATATGTGTCCTATGTCAGGTCGAACGTGTTCATTCGTCATAGCATTACTTATGGAGGAGTTGTTGAGCATTGGATGTTATTCTCGTCATCAGTTATTCCTTGTAAATCTCTATTGTGCCATGTGAGTTGTGAGGCGGATTGATTATTCGCACTCGTGTTGAGGTCCCATGTAGATTGTGGTGTTATGTGAGCAGGTGGATCTCGAGATGCAGGTCATTATTTCACCTTAGTTGTGCTTGGGTTTCATAGCGTGTGGCGTTATCCGCCTCCCCAGGATTCGTATTATACACTTGGTGTGCTTGTGGTCGATATTCAAGCATTGCGTGAGTATAAGCATTACGGCTTGATGTGTCTGTTTTTCTTCTTTATGTTATGTGTGGATCGGGTGGCTCGCCACCACGGGTATATTGTATGGATCGAGTGGCATGCCACCACGGGCATGTTATGTGGATCGGGTTGCACGTCGCAATAACGAGATGTTGAGCGCAGTTCCTTACACTTATTTTGTGTGCCTTGTTTTCATTGTTGAGGTAGGTTCACAACATCTGTTCAGCCATTTTATTCATTACGCGGCTGGGTAGTCCTTCTCCAAAGTCCGTTCTTCCTTATGTATCACATTTGACTTATAGCTTATTGGCATGTTATGGGCGTCATATAAGATTTTTGGCAGTGTCTGAGACGGCTTATGGCCTGAGCAGCTTGTACTGATGAGACGAGATTATTGGACCTAAAATTAGTGCAATCAGATTTATATAAGGTACATTAAAGATAAAATATCGTTATTTAGTTCAGAATGAGGTAATAGTTCTTGTCAGGAGGAGAGACTCCATGAATTATTGATTCGGAAGGTGGTTATGAGTTTCTACATGTCTCTTTCATCGTGGCAGTATTGCGAGAGTTGGGATAGGATTTATATGCGTCATGATATGCATTGTGGGCATCGGATTCATGAAATTACAGCTATTGTGGTCGGAGCATGTTATTACGGGCAACCTACTTATGTGGCGCATGGTGTGATTTCAGCATAGGTGCATGATCATGGTTTGGTATAGTGCTTGGTGATTGGTACGGTGTTCGTATGTTAGAATCAGGACCGGTAGAGAAATTCGAAGGTTGGAATTTGGTCCTAAGGTTTATTGACTAAATAAAAGGGAGGATCTTCAGTCTGACTTGAGCTAATGTGTCCAACTGGATTGTGGTGGCACGGGTAGGTGCACGAGGTGTTAAACAATGATTTTGGACAACTCCAAACCATTCCTTAGCACGTTCAAGGACGAACGCATGTTTAAGTGGGGGAGAATGTAACGACCCGACCGGTCAGTTTGAGCTCTAGCACATCATTCGATGGTTTGAGGCCTTGAGTAGCTTCACTTCAGGTATTATGACTTGTACGTGTGGTCGGAATTTGAATTTTGGGAAGTTCGGGATTGATTTGAAAAGAAAATTTTATTTTCGAAAGCTTTAAGATGGAAGAAATGACTAAGGTTTGACTTTTGAGTAAACGGCCTCGGAATTGGGATTTGAATATTCTAATAGGTTCGTATGATGATTTCGAACTTGGGCGTGTGTTCGGGTTGAGTATCGGATCACCAGGAGCATTTCGGTACTTATTATGGAAGGTTGGCATTTTGAAGGTTTAAGAATTTCCTAAGTTTGGTTTGAAGTGAGATTTTGTGTTATCGATGTCCGCTCAGGGTTCCGAGCCTTGGAATAGCTTTGTTATGTCATTTGTGACTCGAGTGCGAAGTTTGAAGTCATTCCGGATTAATTTGATATATTTCGGCACGGGATATAGAATTTGGAAATTTGAAAATTTATAAGTTTGATTCGAGGCGTGATTCATGATTTTGATGTTGTTTGACGTGTTTTAGGCTTCGACTAAGTTCGTATTGCTTTTTATGACGTATTGGTATATTTGGTTGAGGTCCCGAGGGCCTCGGGTGGATTCCGGACGGTTAACGAATTTATTTTAGACTTATGAGATGCTGAAGCTAGGTAGCAGCTGGTGTGATCGCTTCTGCGAAAGTTTGGTCGCAGAAGCGAGGTGAGACTTGCAGAAGTGGCTTGGGAAGCCTGGGCGTGAAGTCGCAGAAGTGGAGGAGAGCAGCGCACCTCGTATGCGCAGAAGCGAGGTTAGGGTCGCAAGTGCGGGACTTTGCGCATATGCGTTATGCTGTGTCACACATGCAGTTGCGCATGAGCGGAAGAATTTTCGCATGTGCGATGGACTGCTAACAGTGGTCTTCCGCAGAAGCGGCTGCCTTTCTGCAGACGCGATAGGTCGTCTGAGCAGAGGGGTTCTTTTAAAAAGCGGGATTTGACCCATTTTCACTTGATTGGGGCGATTTTGAAGGGCTTCAAGGGGAGATTTTCATCAAGCATCACAAGGTAAGTGATTACCACCTATTACAAGTTAAATATATGGTTTATATATGGGCTTAAATATGAAAATTAGTAGAAATTGTGATTTTGGTAGAAAAACTAGAATTTGGTATTTTTGGATTTTGGCCACGAAAATTTACATGGAATAAGGAATAAATTATATATTTGAGTTTGTGGTGTTATGGGTAAAGTTTATCTTCAGAAATTTTTGAAATACGGGCGTGGGCCCGAAGGTTGTCTTTGTTGGCTTTTGAGCGGAGTTGGGAATTGATTAAATTGATTAATTATGGGTATTAGAGTATATTTTGATTGGTTTTCACATTGTTTGAATAGTTTTGGATCGACATGCTTTGGTTTGAGGTGTTAGAGAGGTAAGTCTCGTGTCTAACATTGTGAGGGAAAACCACCCCTAGGTGATATTTATTGTTATGTGCTACTAGTTGTGGGTGTTACGTACGCACGAGGTAACGAGAGTCCGTACGTAGCTAAAGCATGTTTATGTCCGGGTAGAGTTAGGATCTTATCATGAAATGTTTGAATTATTTAAACTCATTCTGCTGGCTTAATTAATTGAAGTTATAAATGAAATTGATTTAGAGTTGTGGGCGAGTTATTTGAGAAACGGTAAAGATTTTATCCATTTTGTACTCATGTACGGTATTGTAAACACGTCTCGTAACTCGGTAGCTTCCTTTATTTTCTTGTGGAGTGGGTCGAACGCCTCGGTAGTATATAGATGCATCTATGGTTCGTGCTGCTCGACCCCCGACAGTGTACACATTATTCTGGATCGGGCCGAACTACCTCGACAAAATCATGCGTTATATCGCTAGTAGTTCGAATATTCACGAGCTAATCTCTTCACTGATGCCCGGTATTTTATATGGTATTCCTTATTTATTTGATAATGACACTTGACATTTTTCTTAGTTGTTAAGTTAGAATACAAGATTTAGAAATTCATGGTTTGAAAGAAGAAATTGTAAGATTATGTAACTTAAAGATTTACCCCATCATTGTCGTATGCCTCATATCTGCTTATGTTTTATTACATTATTTTATTGGACCTTTAGTAAGTGTCGATATCGACCCCTCGTCACTACTTCTCCGGGGTTAGGCTAGATACTTACTGGGTACGCGTTGATTTACGTACTCATTCTACACTTCTGCACTAAATGTGCAGGATCTGACAGGTCCATTTGATAATTACCTTGGCATGTATGCGCACCTGTTGAGGGGACTTTATGTGAGCTGCACTCCATGCTACGCATCGCAGTCTACCGAGTCCCCATTGTACTGTTTATTTTATTTTGTCTTAGTACATTCGGGACAGGTGTTATATTATTCTTGTACTCCTTAGAAAATACTCATGCACTTATGATAGTGGGTTTTGGGGGTTCCTACTAGTTATTCGTTATTGAAGTTCACGTAGTTATTATCCTTTGACCCTGTAAATTCCTATTCTATACTATTTAAGTAACGGAGATTATGATCTCGAAAGTAATAAAATGAGTAAATAAATTGATAAATTAACGTTGGCTTGCCTGACGGCGGCGTTAGGCGCCATCACGACCTATAGTGGATTTTGGGTCGTGATAGTTACATTGACCGTTTATATAATAGCTAATATATAATTTCATTCATTAATGTCATACGTATCTGTCACTAGTTATTCATAGCAACAATATAAGTCCATTGACTAAGGTTGTAGTCATATACTACGCTAATGTTAATTACATCGTTGCGATTCGTAGTTATATTGATCGTTTATGTAATAGCCAATATATAATTTCATTCATTAAGATCATACGTATCGGCCACTAGTTATTCATAGTCCCTGTGCAATATTTATTTTGACCTCAATTGTTAAATTATTTAATTCAAACCATAATAACAAATAGATATTAATAGCAACCATATAAATCCATTGACTAAGGTTGTAGCCATATAACCTATGTTAATTGCATCGTTGCGATTCATAGTTATATTGATCGTTTATGTAGTAGCCAATATATAATTTCATTCATTAAGGTCATACGTATCGGCCATTATTTATTCATAGCAACAATATAAGTCCATTGACTAAGGTTGTATACTACGCTAATGTCAATTACATCGTTGCGATCCATAGTTATATTGAAGTTAGAATACAACGTAACTAATCCAAAGCCATGGGAAGAGATAGCAACAATTATACAGTAGTTAATATGCCATCCATAAGGCATAAACGTTGGAGAATTCATTTTGATTGAACTGTTAAAACAAACTAAGCAATGCATAAGTTCCATAAATCATTAAACAATAAAGTTTATGCAAAACAAGCAAAATTTCTTCAAAAACAAAAAGTCCTGGACCAAATAAAACAACAATGCAATTAGGCCTATTGAGAACTCCAAATTTCAGAAATATTCTTTATCAAATATTATAGTTCCAAGTCTGGTTCGGCATTGAGATCAAACAAGCTTGATTGCGATTGTGTAGCGTCAGTTTGCTGCAATTAAAATCAAACAAACACTATAAGAAAAAATGATATGTTTAAGTAATAAATCAAATGCAGTTGCAAAATTATACCTCATTCACACCTAGGGAACTATCATGCTCAATGTCTGTACCTATGTCTTTCCCATTACCCCTACCCATGCGTCCACTACTTCTATTGCCACCTCTACCACCACGATTGCCACTACCACTGCCACCAATCCTGCCACCCCCTCTAACACCAGTTCTTCCGCCATTACTAGCTCCAAATACACCACGCGGCTGTGAACTTGTAGTATAGTATTCAATTCTTCCTCTAAATCGATTCAAACGCGACCTTCCACGTGAACAAGTATACCAGGGATCTCGTAGAGTTGTGCCTTCAATTTCAGCTAAGTCATCCTGGTCCGGGTTTGGCACGATCATTTCGTTGTCCCAGTTTTGAATACCATGCACCATCATCTTCAATTTATGCGTAACATATTGAACCTTCATGCTAGTTCCTAGTGCTATATCACAAGCCATATCAAAATACTTCAACATGCTCATGTATGTTTTGTACTCAGGAGTCATGTTTGGATAACCAACTTGATGGAACCGACTCAAGTGTGGCCTAATAAGTCAGTATATACCTTTCATCAATTTTATCAATCTTCTTGTGCGACAAGATCTTGAGTATATGGAAACAAAGTATACCGCTAGACTCGAACCATTTACAGTTGCAACTAAAATAATCGTCGATAAGTGTATATTCGACAGTGTACTCTACTGGATTTTCGCCATTTTTTTGTACAATTGAATAATCACTAACGATGAATTTCTCAACACCAGGGACAACTTGATGATCGTCGGGACTGATGACTTCACAATGATATAATTTCCTTAGTTGTGTCTGGAAAAATTCATACAATGTATGTGTATAACACTGAATTACATGCTCCTCCTACTTGAACAATGACTCACACATAATTTGAAAGCCCTTTGACCTGTATTCTGCTTCCAACTCTTTCTCATGCTTAGCTTTTATAGCTAACTCATACTGGTGAACAAACATCCTAAGAGTGCTTTGACGCGTAATATATCCATCAAAGAATGCATGCATCCCCTCACTTCTTTATGTAGATGGCATACCAGCCCAAAAATACACATCAAGGTACACGGGAACCCAATTTTCCTTCTCATAGTAAGCTTGTTGAACCAATTCCTTATATGCAAATTATAAGTAAAGCGGCAACTTTGAAAATATATGCCAAATACAATAACTATGTATTATATGTGGCATCACTTCAGCAATGGCTGGCTTAATGCTCTGCCACTGTTCAGTTATGATCACATCTGGATGAACATTTCCCATGGTCTCAAGCCAAGTTCTAAAAACCAATTTATAAATATCGATATCTTCATGAGACATGAGAGAACTTCCTAGTAAGATTGACTGTCTATGGTGATTGATGCCAACAAATGTAGCACATGGCATATTACACTGATTCACAAGGTATGTCGTATCAAAGCATATCGCATCATGGAATTGCTCATACGCTGCCTTATAGCGTGAATGCACCCATACCATATTTTGCAACCTATCAATATTATCAACGTCTATTGAATAGAAAAACCCCTTATCCTTTGTCTACATTTCACGAAAAAAGTTTAGCAATGATTGTGCGTCCCCTTCTTGCATTTCAAAATTCCTACTCTTTAAAATAAAATTTCTAAAATCTTTTGGAGTGCAACCCAAATTTTGTGGTCTACCACGTTGAACCTCAGCAAGTTTAATATTCTTGGAGGGTCTAATGCCAGATCGATCGTGAGCTATAAGATCCCTCTTTAAAGAATCACAAACGGACCTATGTCCAGCCATCAGGCGCGATATGGAAGGGACCAAATCATGATTGTGATTGTGAACGACCTTAGAGACGCGGCAACAACCAGAATCATCCAAAACAGCAGTGAGCCTAGATTTACAATTGTTACTATTGGTGGTAAATTTGGTTTTGTGAATCTTAGCCCTATCACAACAGTAAATTATGTACCTGGCAGTGTCACCGCCATTCTTGTTGGAATTTCTTTTGACGACGGAGAATCCTTTCAATCGTGCATGTTCTTTGTAGATTGCAAACAAAGAATCTTTATCTCTATATCGCATTCCGGAGATTGGACCTACAACCACATCATCTTCAGTGAAATCATTCTCCATTTCCTGATCATCATATAACTCTAACTCATTTCCTAAAAACTACTCCTCGTCATCGTCAGCATCTCCATAATATTCTCCATCGGGTTCTTCATCATCATTGAAACTACCGTGAGAATCAACATCGACCCATTTGTATTCATTCAACAAACTGTCGTCCGATGTCATCCCTAAAGATATGTACAACTCGTCCCTAACTCGATCAAATATTTTATCTTGGTTCATGTTCATGGTTGTTGTTGTATTTGTGTTATGTTCATTTGAATTCATATTTTCTTGCACCGCCAAATTTTCTTTGTTTGAATCCATATTTAGATAAGGAGGAAGTGTCCACTTTGACTTGGTTTGATAAGGAGGAAGTATTGATACTAATAAATCTGGTGAATTCAAATTTTCTTCCTCCTACTAAATCGTATACCGTATTTTTTTAAGAAAATATAATAATTTGCTATACACATAAAATACAATGGAAATACAATATGATGTAAAGACTTTTCGGCTTCCTCCGTATGTGAAGGGGGATAATTTCACGCAGTTCAATGCTGGGGAATAGGAAGAGCCTCTCCATATTTAATTTTCTGATTTGGAGGGAAAATTGTAATGCTAAATAATTAAGAGGTCGTTGATGTAATTTCACCCGTGTGGCCACGGCTGGGCCACATTAGTGTGGTCGCTTAGCACCTCTCAAAAATTAAATAAATTAAATAAAAATTCTCATTTTAACTTTAAGGCTTCGATTCTGATTCTCAATCCCAAAATGGCAAGTAAAAAGGGGCAAAAGTACTCCTAGATTCTTTTTCCAACACACAGAAAGTAATCTCAACGAACTTAGACAAAGCCCCTCAATTTCAAGAAACTCAACATTTTTCAAACTCATCCAAATAATCATTTCATGGGTTTCTTGAATTGGGTTCTTGCCCTTTTCAGTCTATGCACATATTTAGCAACTCCCAGCTCATCAGATTCTTTATTGAAGAAAGAGGAGTTAGCCAATATTTCAACCAATTTCTTGAACTTGGCAAAAAGAACAGACCTTTTTGATTGGATGGTGAAAATTAGGAGGACTATACATGAAAATCCTGAGTTGGGTTTTGAGGAATTTGAGACTAGTAAACTTATCAGAAATGAGCTTGATAAAATGGGAATTTATTACAAGTACCCTGTAGCTGTTACTGGTGTAGTTGGTTTTATTGGTACTGGAAAATCACCTTTTGTAGCTCTTAGAGCTGATATGGATGCTCTTCCTTTGCAGGTTTTTATACCAATTATGCATTTATTTATTCCTTTATTGTCAATTATAGATAGTCTAGGCAAATGATAATATGAGGTACTGCCTTTATTTTATCTATTGATAATTTGTGGTAGTAAGTTTGTAGTGATATGCAATTTTTTGCTTTTCCGTTTCTTTTTTTTCTGAAGGGAGGAGGCAATTATAGAGAACGAAGGAGCTAGAATTTTCACCATGAGGGGTCGAAATATAAAGAAGTAAACCCCGAAGAAGCCAAGAGGAGTCAATATATCCTATATAAATCATAAAACAATTTTTTTACCCAGCTACACAGTGCAATTCTTGAATACATGTTGCTCCGCCACTGATTATAGATGCACAACTCTACCATGTGCTCCGTCTGCTTCATCTTATATGATATTGTTTGACCGGGCACAGATTTAAAAAGAAAGAAATAGTTGTGGTTGTGACACATACCAAAAGTGTCTTTAAAACTTGTAGTTTTAAACATGTTATGGCATTTCTATGGTTGTAAGAGCATCTTATTAAGGGTAAATTAGTAAGTTTGAAGTTAAAGCGTTTATAAATATAGAAGGTGTAATTCTTTTTGGAACAAACTAAAAAGGAAAGAATGTCTTATAAAATGGAGCAAATGGAGTCATTTATTTGTGTTACACGTGCAGGAGGAAGTGGAATGGGAGCACAAGAGTAAAATACCGGGCAAGATGCATGCGTGTGGACATGATGCCCACATTGCTATGCTTCTTGGTGCTGCAAAAATTCTTCAAGAGCGGAGCATTGAGTTACAGGTTCATACTGTAGTTCTCTCCATTAGCTTGGATTCAAGAGTGTTATGTCGTCATTCTATTTGCTGGCTAATTCTAGCAGTCGTTAGTGATTGTGCAGCTAGAAAGGAAAACGTCGATATTCTTTTTTCTGCTTGTTTTCTGTTTATAGAGTAGCGGTTACTTGGGATTGATTAGAGACTCTTTCTTTTTCCTTAGATGATTGTTCTTTGTAAAGAATAATCATTCTTAAATGTTAATTTCCACCTGACTTAAGTAACTACCTCTAAAATGCCTTCTATACATATCAATATTTTAATACCTCCTTTTGCTTTTTGTTCTTTTCTCTAAACCACAAGCGACTAGCCATATAATAAGCTATAATTTTTTTATTATCTCTGGCTTGAATAGAGGAGATTGATAGTTTGACACGAGAGACTCTTCTAGTTGTGTTGCGTAATGTGCGAAGGCAGGTGCTCGTACGCTAAACCCTTTTGTTTCACAGAAACTTCTAGGGATTTACCGTCCTTCTTATGAAGTAACATTTCTAAGGATTGTGGAGTTATCTTATATTGGAAATTTTGCTGTATATTACCTCTTATAAGTAGCTTATTTTTCTTTTCTATTTTCCATGTGAGACTCTGTTCACACACACCCAACAATGTCATGATTCAGGTGGATGCATTGCGTAAGTTCAGTAGGTAAGTTTTAGGACAAACAATTGTCTGTGTGCTTACAGACCTAAATAGGGGTAAGAGATTATTTAGCTATGCTTATTTAATAGAAAGATGGTATTGTGAGCGGCATATCTTTTTTATTTATAATCTCTAAACTAAGAGAGTTGACACCTCTAGTTCTAGATTCTGAACTAAGGGTTACAACTTGAGTAGTTATTTATGTAGGTTCCTGATATACTAAGATTATGGCTTAACAACTTAGCTTTGTGTGGCCACGAATAAGGAATTTGGAACCAATAACATAAAGGGGTCAAATACATTGTTGGGCAAATTGTTTTTTATGATACAGGAAACCTGGACCCTCACGATTTTAGTTGGTCCTTTCACACCTGCATACATTTGGTGCCAAATTGTTCCCCATTTCCTTATTTCTGTGATAGTAGAGTTGGCCGTACAAGTTTGTGAAAGGGGACTGCATAAGTGGAATGAGGGTAAGCTGCTCGACTAACAAAAAAGCAGTAGTTGCCCTTATAGTTTCTTAAATATAAAAAAAGCTATACATCATATATTGTGTTATTTAGTAAGGGTCATTCTGGCCCTTAATTTCTTCATTCGATTGGTTTAGCCCTCTTGTTGCTGTGGCATTTCAAACTGAACTGTCCTTTTAAGTGGACCACGAACTCCTTTGTTCATCGGAAAATGTAGACCGTAGTTAATCATGTTTTTTTGTGTTCAGGGATTACACTGTTGGATCAGCATATATGAATAATCATGGATGTTATCGAAAAAATTGTTGAGTTAGGAGTCAGGGATTGACCGAACTTTTTGATGGCAGGGAACTATTCTTTTGGTTTTTCAGCCAGCTGAGGAGGGAGGTGGAGGAGCAAAGAAAATGCTTGAATCTGGGATACTTGATAATGTTGATGCCATCTTTGGTTTGCATATTTCTGCCACTTGTCCTATTGGCACTGTTACCGCCAATTCTGGCCCTATCATGGCTGGCAGTGGCTTCTTTGAGGCGGTAATAAAGGGGAAAGGTGGTCATGCCGCAATTCCTCAGCACACTATAGATCCAATCTTAGCAGCTTCTAACATTATAGTTAGTTTGCAACATCTTGTTTCACGGGAAGCCAATCCCTTGGATTCACAGGTGCTCTCTCTCCCCCTTCTCTAGTATATGTGAATCCAACACGTAATCTAGCAATTTTGCAAATTTATGCAGCTTATTTGTATGCTCTTAGTGCTGCTGATTTGAAGAAAGTTCATAATTCCTTTCCTATCTTTGTTGTCGTAGTAAAAAATTAGTCAAATACACTCTGATTGGCATTTATGTAGAAGTTTTGCTTCCCATTTTGCAAAATGTGCTATTGTTCAGGCAAAGCGGTGCCTGCCCTTTCGAAGTTAGAACATCTGCAGTGCATTTGAATATTTGGAATGGTAACATTTGTATAAATTTTGTATTCATATGCATTTGTCATGTTCAAATACATGGCAAATAGTACAATTTGGGGCATGTGAAGAACGAAAAATGTTAAGACTTCCCAGTTTATTGTGTGAGAAATTGCTTTACCAATCCGCCTCCTTCCGCATCCTTCAAATTGACAAGTTATTGCTCATTTATTTCAAATATTACCATGCCCTTTTCACTCTCCAAAGAGATCACCTTGGCCTTTACAACTTATCCACCGATTACCCTAAAGAGGCACGATTTTGTAGGTTGTTACGGTTGCTAAGTTCAAAGGTGGTGGTGCATTTAACGTTATACCTGACTCTGTCACAATCGGTGGAACTTTCAGGGCATTCTCAAAAAAAAGTTTCACGCAACTTAAACAGAGAATCGTAGAGGTATATCTTTAATATTGTAGTATATTTGAATGCCCAACGTATCATATGATTGTTGGAGTATGCTTCACAAAAAAGACGTGCTATGACTAATGAATGGTAAAATTCGATTTGTTTGAGTGAAATTTTCCTGGAAACAATTTAACAGGTTATCACAAGACAAGCTGCTGTACAAAGGTGCAATGCAACAGTTGACTTTGATACCACAAATAGGCCGTTTTACCCGGTGACAGTAAATAATAAAGCTTTGCATGAACATTTTCGAGAGGTGGCTGCACAGATGCTGGGTAATGACAAGATCATAGAAAAGAAACCCACAATGGGCACAGAAGATTTTTCATTCTTTGCTGAGGCTTTTCCTGGATACTTCTACTTACTTGGAATGGTGGATGAAACTAAAGGACGATTCGAGTCAGGTCACAACCCTTTCTACAGAGTCAATGAAGATGCACTTCCATATGGTGCTGCTTTACATGCATCGTTAGCCACGACTTACCTTCTTGAACGTCAGTTAAAAGCAATGACTCGGGATCGAAATGTTCGTGATGAGTTGTAAGGTCCCCAAAGAGTGTAATAACCTCGTGGACCGAGAAGAATTTCTGCTACAGGAACAGGTATAAGTTTTAGACACAGCTGAGCGGAATAGGTTTCTCTTTTTCTTTTACTTAATATGCAAACTCGCTCTAAATTCAAGTTGGTGTTGGAGCTGGTTTGGTTGATCTTCCAAAAAGGAACGCTCAAATGGCGTTATTGGCGCGAGTTGTATTTTTCTTTTTCCAAATATGATTGATATGAAATTCCATTGCTTATGTAAGGTTAAAAGTTTTTCTCTAGATTTCATTGTCATTACCCGTAGAGACAATTGAACTGCAAACTAGTCGTTTTTGTTTATAAATTGTCTTTCCTGCATACATGTATTGTTATGCTATTGATGGCAAAGGGTGAAACATCTCCATCACCAGGGGGAAAGCTACATTATCCGAAGGGTGGTCAATAACCACCTTCGTCGAAAAGTACACTATGGATGTAGATAAAATATTAGCTTTTAGAGGTGTATAACATATACTGAACACTTTTTGTCGGAAATTATTTTTCACTTCTTTCCAGTTTGAACATACAAGCGAAAATTTCTGGCTTTGCCATCACCTAAAAACAGTGTTGCATTTGAAGACAATATGAATTTTATTGAACTTGTACTAAATGATTGTATGGTATGTTCTTCAGAATCCCATCAGAGTTCCTTTCACTTAGAAGAGAGTTAGTTACATGTGATTGAAAAGTGTGCTCGTTGCAGGTTAAAATTCATCGCGTTGATCCCTATAGTTGGCTAGAACAAGTCCAAGACATCTATAATTAGTTATTGGTTTCTTTTCTTTTTTGTTTGAATAGGGGAAGGAAGAATGGGGATAGTGAAAATCAAATCTACACTTGCTTTGAGAGACCTCTGCCACACCATTAGATTGCAAGTGATGATGGCCAAGGCCAGTATAATTGACATAGAATGTTGTGCCTGTTTGGTAAAGTTATCCTTTATTTATAATATGCCTCCAACGGTAAGCGTAGGAAGACATGATGGAGCCTTCAGCTCTGCTTTGCCTTGGTAATATGAACTTGGTCTACTAAATATACTACTCTCTCTTTAGCCCCATCTAAAGGGTGGCAAGTGGGCCGGTCCAGGCTCCGGATCGCGGGCCAAACGGATCAGGACCGTTTGGCCTGGTTTTAACGGGCCTGGGCCGGTCCTATGATTTGGGCTCATTAGGCTCGGGACCGTTTAGCCCGCCAGGGCCCGGTCCCTTAGCGGGCCAAACGGTCCCAACGGTTATTTTTTTTAAAAAAAATTAAAATTAAAATATAGCCGTTGGACTGTCTAAAATAGCCATTTAACCCTCCCCCTGTCTC
>AWOL01S0346066.1:0-18657 GCA_000715115.1 Nicotiana otophora | reverse complement strand
ATAATATTGATATGGTTAGATTCGTATCATAATAGATATCTGAAATTTGTGAGTTTTGTTGGGTTCTGGAGTGTGAAATCAGGGTTAAAATTTTGAGTTGACTTTTTAATTTTAGTTAAAGATCATAACTTTATTAATTGGAATTGGTTTATCTTCCATTGTTTGTTAATATTACATTATTTTTTTAATGACCCGAACTGTTATTTTATTTTCTAGATCCTTGTTATCCTATGTAAGACTCCCCGTGTGTGCTATTACTATTTTATGACTAGCGGAGATGGTTGGTTTAGGTATGTAAGGGTTCAGGCTAAAATCGGAACACTTAGTTCCTTATTACTGGCCTATAATGGGCAAGTTTGACTTGAGTCACACTTTTGAATAGACAACCTCAGAATCAGGATTTGATTGTTACAATAGGTGCGTATGATGAATTTGGACTTGGGCGTGTGTTCGGATCGGGTTTTGGGTGATCCGGGAGCATTTCGGCGCTTAATGTTGAAAGTTAGATAATTGAAGGTTTTCTAGTTCTTTAAATTTGGTTTGGAGTAGACTTTGGTGTTAACGATAAACGTTTGTGATTCAAAGAATGAAAATAGGTCTGCATGGTGATTTAGGACTTGTACACAAAATTTGGTGTCTTTCCAAGTAGTCTAAGTATGATTCGGCGTGTTTGGAGCTAGTTGAGAACTTTCAGGTTCATAAGTTGATTCCATCTAGTTTTGGGGTGCGATTATTATTTTTTCGTTGTTGTTTTACGTCTTCCTAGAGTTCGCGAAGGTTTGTATTATGTTTATGGACTTGTTGGTGCATTTGTAAGGGGTCCCGGGTGGCTCGGGTGTGTTTTGGACCACCAGGAGCAAAGTTACAAATTGTAGAAAAGGTTGTTCTAGTTTTATTTTTCGCAAATACGGAAGGACCCTCATGTTTTTGATGAAGGATTTGGGATCGAGGTGCTTTTGATCTTCGCGTTCGCAAAGAGGAGTCCATGTTTGTAAAGCTTTATGACTTGTGGACTTCACATTCACGATGGCCAGGTCGCGTTTGCGTAGAAGGGTTATGGGGCCAGGGGTTGTGGGTCATTGCTCTTCACGTTCGAGAAGGGCTGGTCGCATTCGCGATGCTTGGTCTGGTCAAGCCTTCATGATCACGGGACCTTGTTGTGTTTGCGAGGAAGATCTTCAAGGCTTGGGCAGGCTTTGCCTTCGCGATTGCGAGGCCCTTTTCGTGATAGCAAAGAAGGGGCACCTGGGCAGAGACTTTATTAAAGTTGGGATTTTGGGTATTTTGTTCATTTCTCTCATTTGTTGGACGATTTTAACCTTCTTGGAGAGGGGTTATTACCTAGCTATTTAAGTTAAGTGATTTCTATTCAATGTGATTTAAATACATAGATTATGGGTAGATTTTAAAATGCAAAATGTGAAAATTTTAGGAGTTTCTTGAGAAACGTAGGTTTTGATAAAAATGAGATTTGACCACGAAAATGGTTATAAAATTGAGTAAAAAATATATATTTGTGTTTGCGCGGTTATGGGTAACGATTATTTAAAACATTTTCGGAATCCAAGTACGTGGGCCCGGGGGTGAATTTTAGAAATCTTCCAAATTGGGTTGGGTAATTAATCTAATAGTTAAACTGTGAGCTTTTGAAATATTATTGATTAGTTTGTACAACCTTTGGCTAGTTTCGGATTGTTCGGCACCAACTTGAGGCCTTTAGAGTGATTTGTGGATCGGAAAGTGGACTTGGGAACAAGGTAAGTCTCTTGCCTAACCTTGTAAGAGGGAACATATCCCCTTAGGTGTATTAATAATTGTTGCTACTTGTTGTGGGGAGCTACGTACGCATGAGGTAATGAGAGTCCGTACATAGCTTTATTTATGATATGTCCGGATAGACATACATAATTGTGCTATTTATACTTATCCTATATATTAATATTCTTGATTATGGCTGGGATCGAGGATTTTAATAAACATACCAACTTAGCCTATTAATTTGGAAAAATTGAGAAATATTTGATAAACTATAGATCCGTGTCTTCTCGTCTCGCACGTGCTTCCTCGAGCGAGGTAAAAATCTCTACTCTTATGGGATTGGGTTGTTCGCCTCAGCAGTGAAATAAATTACTCTTATGGGATCTAGTCCTTCGCCTAAGCAGTATGGTAACACTATTGTTATGGGATATGGTTGTTCGCCTCAGCAGTATGGTAACACTATTCTTATGGGATCGAGCCATTCATCTCGGCAGTACTGAGTACCACTATTCCTATGGGATTGGGCCATTTGCCTCAGTCGCTTCGTGCTTAATCATTTAGACTGAATTTGGTTTGGTAAAAGTTGAGTTAGTGCCTTCAAGGCAAGTTATGACATGTTTAGTGATTTGATATAGACGCATGTGTGGAATTACTATAATTACTTTTACTTGTTTTGTTTCTACTTGTTGTACACTCACCGTGTCTACTTTATGTATTTCTATTTCTGTTTGACCTCTAGTAAGTATTAAGTCGACCCCTCGTTACTACTTCTTCGAGGTTAGACTAGATACTTAGTGGGTACATGTTGTTTTACGTACTCACGCTACATAGTGGTGAGTTGCTTCATTTGCTATGATCTATAGCACCGGAGTCTGCCTCTACCTTGTTTATTATCTTTTGTATTACCTTTCCGATAGTAGTTGTATTAGTTTTGTATATTCTCTAGATTGCTCATGCACTTGTGGCACTGGATTTTGGGGGATTTTAGCATTTTATGTATTGTTGTACTTATCATTACTGTCACTATAGTAGATGTATTTCTCACACTGGTATTTTGTTGAGAAAAGAGTATATACGGTTGCATGAGATCTTACTTATTTCATTCTTTTAAAAAGGAAACTTTTGTTTTAAATATTGAAAATAGGTTATTTAGTTGTAGGTTCACTTGTGGGCTTTTCAAACGGAGGCATTAGGTGAAATCGCAGCCTATTATGGGTTTTGGGTCGTGACAGTTTGGTATCAGAGCACTAGGTTCACATAGGTTTCACATGTCATGAGCGGTCCTAATTGAGTCTTGTGGATCGGTCTGGAGATGTACGTACTTATCTTCGACATGCTATAGGGTGCTAGGAAACTTCTCTTTCTTTACCTCCTATCATGCAATTGATATTGTGCTAAGTATATTTCTATTGATCTCTCAAAGATCGTGAGAACGCGCACAGCGGATATACCAGGCGATAAAGGAGTTTCTCCTCATTGCTAGAGACCGAGGCAGAGGTCCGGGGAGGGCTCCAGCTCCTGTCAGAGGATGAGGACGTACTAGAGTTGCTCCCGTTGTACCACGAACGGATCTAGTGGAGGATCTTGTTATTGAGGAGCAGGATGAGGCACATGCAGATAAGCCAGCCCAATAGATTTCATGACTGCACTATGATTTGAGGAGGTCATGGGCCGTATACTGCGGTTCATGTATCTATGACGCGTGTGGTTTATTTCGAGCAGACCTAGCCATATCTCAGGCGGGAGGGGGAGCACAAGCCCCTACCGCTCAAGCATCGGGGCATGCTTCTGCCCTTTATCAAACTCCACGTACACTACCTACGGGCGGGGCCCAGCCAGTTGCACTGGCTATACTAGAGTCTGTACTTATTGCGACCGTTGATCAACAGAAGCAGTTGGACAGATGGACTAGGCTTCGCCCCCTAACTTTGGGGGTGAGCGGTCAGAGGACCCCCCCGGAGTTTTCTGACCGGTGCAATGATAGGCTACAAAATATGGGATATTGGAGTCAGCTTGAGGGCAAGGCCCACATATGGTGGCATGCTTACCTCCTTAGTAGGCCATCCGGTTTAAGTCCGTTGACTTGGGATCAGTTTACACATCTGTTCTTGGAGAAGTACATACCACCTTCAGAGAGAGAGGAGCTTCGGGGTCAGTTTGAGCGACTCTGTCAGGATCATATATTTTTGACCGACTGTGAGGCAAGATTTACTGACTTGTCTTGCCATGCAGCTGTTATACTCCTAATAGATGCATAGAGTGTGTAGAGGTTCATTTCAGATCTGGACCCTGAGATTTATGTTTCTATGGACGGTGAGGCAGATATGGGAACTCCCTTTCATAAGGTTGATGGGCGCTCCCTTTCATAAGGTTGTGCTCTAACAGGGGATTGTCACTCCACATTTGCTTGCGAAAGCGGGCTTCAACGAGTGACAACTCTTTTAAAGGAGGTATTAAAAGAGAAGAGTCGCCACCTAATGATTTTAATGTGTGTTAGGGAACCTATTTGTAAATAACTCTCTTTCACTAGTCTATATCACCAAAGATCTGGTAAGGGCTCAAATTACCTCAAAGAGAAGGTGTTAGGTACTCTTTGAGGTCCATAACTGTGGGTCCCTGCCAAAATTTGTACTATGTGGATTAGATAATTAAGCTAGGTGATCAAATAGGTAAGGAAAAGCATAGAAGTGGAAGACACTATTACAACACATGATTGGTACAAGTCTTAAAGATTACAAGAGTACAACTACATTGGTCTATGTTAAATGACTAAGTGTAAATAACAAGTATATAAAGAAAGGGGGGTCCTAAGTCTTTTAGCCTAAACGATCACTCCGTTCAACATAAATAATACTTCGCAACTCCCTTAAGGTAGGGGTTGTTCATATTATTCAACGGGACAGACTATCATCTCCTTCTAGCTCAATTACTATGTTGAAGTTGTTACTTAAGGAACTCTAATTCAGTTCTCAATCGTATCCTATGCGTGCACTACCTGTCCCACGCCTATGGTCTAGGAGGCTTTGGACCTACTTTTAGGTGGTTCTATACTCAGCTTAGGTGGCTCAAATAATAAAACTAGGCGACATTCAAAATAGATAGGACTTTACATAAAGGCAACTAAAGGCTCAAGTTAGCTAACACACATAAACAACAAATGCACGCGGGAAGTTTGGGCAGTACATGATAGACAGTTTCAAGAATTAATGCATGCCATAGCCGTTAAGTCCTATATACATGATCTCTATATGATTTTAGTATTATAGAGGCATTGCTGCAGTTTCTGGACTAACATATGGGCAGATTAGAACGTTACTAATCATATAAGCCTGATTTCTAAATGTTTACGCGATGAGGTAGTATAGCGATACGAGTTACGAGATTAGTAGTGCTAATTTTATAAACATGCTTCTTAGGCGGACATAAATGAGCGGACATAAATGACCTATAAGCATGGTCTACTAACAGTTAAAAAATATTTTATATAATTATCCCTGCAGGTATTTCATCTAAGTATGATAATAAAAAAGCGACCGATTAATTGATTAGAATCCTATAGTCATGATATCTAAAGAAGCAACGATCTAAAAGCAATAGAAATAATTGATTGATCGATTAATTGAAAACCGATAGACATGGTATCTAGATGGGCAGTAACAAACATGTATTATTCATCTTATAGACATGTTGTCTAAGTGTTAAATAGTAGGCATGTAAACAGTGCAGCGCATACTTGAGTGTGTGCGTGATTCCTATAGACATGATTTCTATTAATATGCATAAATAAAGCAAGTTAAACAAAATAGCACATAAAGCACGTAGACCCTATAGGCATGTTTTCTACCCTTTCATGCAAATATTAGAATACCCATGCCACTTTTACATTAATCTCACCATTATTCATTATTACAAATTATCACAAGCCCAAATAATGAGTACAAGTACAAACATTACATTACAAAACAACTGCAGGCATCGAAACAAGCCCAAAAGGTAACCCAGTACTGATTGGAACTTCAATAGGCTTTCTTTCACACGAATAGCAGGCCCAGATCCAAACACATCTCAAACAGGATAGTATGTCCATTTTGCACAACCCGAGGCCATACATGAACTCATGCCAAGCTCAACAATTACGGATTGACCACTTAAACCAATTAATGAAACACACATTAAAATTAATTAAACTTACTTGAAGCAATGCCTCATAGAGACAGGATTGTATGACACTTAGCAATATTCACCTAAAAACATTAGCATTTCAGAAAGCAAGAGTGACAGGATTGATTAGGCAGAGAACATGAGAACTTGGAGAATCAATAGGGCTGAATCTTCAACAAGGAGGTTTTACACAAAAGACAACATATGTTCATGCGTGAGAAATTATTCAACAAAAGAATGAGAGTAACATGCTGAACACAATCAAACACTAGAAAACCTCTTTGGCATATTTATTTAGGGTGAACACATACATTGCCAAGTTTCAGAAATCAAGCTTAAGACATGATCTAGAATTTGTCAAGGAGACTTTAGCTAAGATACTTAACATGAGAACATCGTCGAGTCATAGACAAGAACAAGTGGGATACAATAGAATGTCTAACATGAGAGCCTAGTAAGATTATCTTAGTAGAACAGGTTCATGAGAAGATACTTAATTGAATGTGAGATAACTTTAACATACAAAGTACCAGTCGATACCAGGAGCACTTATGGTAAAACAAAACATGTCAGTTTCAGATCAACAGGACAAGCAAGTATCAAACTTTGTACAAGTTGTCCACACATAGGAGAAAATGCCAGGCATGGGGTTTACCCTAAGGTCTCAAACAATATTGAAGAGCACAGGATTGCCAAGTCAAACATACACTAGAAATTAAATAGCATGGGAACAAGCCTTAGCTAATCAGTAAAACCTCAGGAACATAGCAGGTTTGACAGGAATGACTCAACAAGGTCTGGAACACATGCATTGATTTATCAAAAAGATACAGGACAAGGAAAGAAACTAAACTCGAGAAGGCAACAAATAGGCAAGTTCAATTACTAGAAGGTATAGAGCCTCAAGAACAGCTTCAAAGCATATAATAGTATGTTGGGTCATAAAAGAAATCTCAGAGACATAGATATGCAGAGCAGGAACTCAAACGAAAAGACCATGAAATTGCAAGGGTCATATGTACTTACTAGTTACAGATTAATGAACAAGTAAACAAGAGGAATAATTTCTGTAACACTCCAATGCCAATAGCAAAAATGAATAGTAGAACCCAGGAATCTCAGTGCGTCAGAGTTACCAAGGGTTTCGAATGAACCCCAGGTAGTGCTTACACTCAAAAAGGTCCGATAATCTAATTCTAGCGGACTTGGCTTTCAGCCGGCCAAGAGATTAAGTCTCAGAGTAGTATATGACAAATAAGAATAAGAGAATAATAGTAATTTAAGTGCTTAAGGTCCGTCCCAAGGGAACCAGAGGAAGGGTTTATATAGTAGCAAAAACAACAGTCTACTAAACACAAATAAGGAAATAAAAGCATGCGAAATCGATTTAGAATCAAATAGTTGCAAATCTCACTGAATCGGACCCATATGGTCTGGTAGTGAGTGTGTCGAGTCTAGAACATGGTAACCATCGAGAAGCAGATCCAAAGAAACCTCCCAAATAACCAGCTTCCTTAAATAACTCAGTACTAAAGAATAATGTCAAGAAAACGAGAAAGAAATGCTGTGAGTACAGAATAAGGAAAGGAAATATGAAAGATCTCCATATTTTCTTGGGTATAAGCTAGGATTTGGGTTGGGGCGGCTAGGGTTTAGTGTGAGAGGAGAGGAGTGCATTTTGGCGCAGTTGGGCAGAGTGAAATGTGGGGATTCGGGTTAGGGGTGGGTAGTTAAAAATGGGAGAGTGGTTATGGGTCGTTGATCATTGGAGATCAACGGCCAAGATTAAAAGAGAAGTGGAGAGGGTCGAATAAAGGGGTCGCGTCCGGGTAGGGTTAATGTGGTCGTTTGATTTGGTCCAGGGCGGATAGGATAAGGTATGGGCTATCTTGGTGGATGGGCTGGTGGATTTAGTTCGAAATTAGATCAAAATTGGGCAACAAATTAAATACACGAAATTCGTTAAAATAAATTATAAAAAATGACTACTAAATAATAACATACTATTCATGCAGTGAAGTGCTTGAAAATAACATACTAACATTATAAAAATACAAGAAATGTTATTTTCGTATAAATAATATAATAAACACAATGATGGGTATACATAGGCTATTATTGCAACATTGTGTAAAGTAGCTTTAAAATACAAATATATATATATATATATATAAACTATTAGGAAACATATATTTGGATGTAAATAATAATTTTGGATGATTAAGTCATCACAAAATAATTTAAAGAAGTAATTAATATATATTCAAGTAATTTAAATGCAAGAAAAATCATTTTTAAAGCTTTAAAAATTATAGAAAATACTTGTATGACTCTTGTAAATTGGTGATGATGCAGTAATGATATATTAAAAATATATATGACATTTATAAAAATATTAGGGCAAAATAGGGTATCAACAGCTGCCCTCCTTTACCCGAGAATGATAAAAGAGTTGTCCGGTAAAGAATAAGATAACCAATTTTCACTGAAATGAGTGGGGATGACACATTTGAATAATTGGGGGCCAAACCCTGGTTCTTGAGTTGCCTACATATCCCTGGTGTTACGGGAATCAGGCCGTGTGTAAATATGGATCCAACGGCGAACAAAACCGATGGAGTTATTATAAGAGTGATCACGTCTTTTGAAAAGGATATTTTGGATATGATAGTTTCGAGAGTAATAGATGATTTTAGGCGGAGCTATGAATATGAATTTGAATGTTACGGATGTATAAGGCAGATATGTGAACGGTTCTAGAACAAAGGGTAATCGATTGATGATCATCGGTTATGTTTGAGTTGATCGAAGGATGTGAATCTCATGAACAAAAATCGGAGCGAGAATTGCTCCTATTTGTAGAATGGTTACCTTTAGTGTCACTTGCAAAACTTAAAACATGATGCGCACGAATATATATGGGTTATCGCGAAAATTAAAACATGGTGCAAATTCTCTTCGGACCATGAGAGTTGTCTTTTGACGATGAGGATGATGTCCTTAGACCATGACGTCCTGGACCATGAAGCATATGATGAGGGATTCGCAGGCCATGAAATAGTGTCCTCGGGCAACGAGGATGGTGTCTCTAGACTATGACGCCTTTGAATAATGATATGCAATTTCGAGAGATCCTCCGTCCATGACATGATGTTTTCGAGCTATAAGGATGATGCCTTCGAACAATGTGGCGATGTTTTAGCCCATGAAATGCAAGTATGCGGTAATATTGATCGTTTGATAGAGGAAACAGGTGATGCTTAGTCATATGCGAGAACGAGACGAGACAAGGCTTAGTCTTGTATGAAATGAGGGCAGTGTTTTAGCCCGATGCAAGGAGTAGAGATAATGCTTAGTCTCATACAAGGAAAGGCAGTGCTTGGCTCTATACAATGGTGAGGCAGTGCCTAGCCTTATGTATTATGGAAGCAGTGCGTAGCCTCATGCAGAGAATGAAGACATTGTTTAGTCTCCTGCAAAGAAAGGTAGTGCTTAGCCTTATGCAATAATGGAGGCAGTGCTTAGCCTCATGAAGGAAATGGAGACAACGCTTAGTCTCATGCAAAGAAAGGCAGTGCTTGGCCTTATGCAATAATGGAGGCAGTGCTTAGCCTCATGCAAGGAAAGGAGACAGTGCTTAGTCTCATGCAAGGAAAGGCAATGCTTAGCCTTTTGGAATAATGGAGGCAGTGCTTAGCAAGGCTCGAGTGCTTTGTGTAGAATGGTAGTATTATGGTTACACCTACACCCTATTACATTGGGGTGAGGCGGCTGGGCCGCTTTGTGTAGAGTTATAGTATTGTGATTGCACCTTCACTCGCTTATATTGGGGTGAGGCGGCAGGGCTGCTTTGTGTAGGGTTGTGTTATTGTGGTTACATCTCCACCCGCATACATTAGGGTGAGGCGGTAGGGACGTTTTGTGTAGAGTTTGGGGTATTGTGATTGCACTTCCACCAGCATACACTAGGGTGAGGCGGCGGGTACAGTTTGTGTAAAGGTGGTTATATAGGATCCCCGACTTTCCTTTTTTTCCTCCACTGGCTCTTCGTGTTTCCTAACATCCTCACCTTACTATGAATGGGAGCCATATTAAGGTAAATAGTTACCCCATTTAAGATTCCACTTCCTATCTTCTGAAATTTCTGAACATTCTAGTATTCATATCTGACTGTACTATTCTAGAGTGCACCATCTGGAAGTCTCACAAGGAGATCTATTACCACGTTTGCACTATCCTTCGGAAATATTAGCTAATGATAACAATACATACATCATTTAATGTTACTCTAACCCCAGCTGGATCCTGATATCCGATCATTCTCTTAACCTATATCTGTTAGCTCCCATAGGGCATATATGAGATGGGTGTGGCCAATTCTATATATCTTTGTTGATGTTGAAAGTAACTCAGAATGCTTATATTTCTTTGCCTGAATTTTAAATACTGATAATCTTCACTAACTGGGTACCTCGTACCCTTCTTCACCTTATTTCGTTTATTTGTTGAAACTTATATCTACCTTTTATTCTCTTATTTCTTTTTACAATGTGGGTGGATAAATATCCATGCCTTAGGTCTCCTTATCAAGAGGCTTACACGTCTTAGTACAGACATGATCTACTCAAGACCTCACATTTACTCATCATATGCATGATGCATAATCGTGTTCCTCTTACTCAACTCTTCCACAGCCACATTCAATCTCTTATCAACTGTCTTTCTGGATGTAGGTATCATTGTATTATGAATAAAATAGAATTTAGGAGTTTGAATTCTTACAACTGAGCTCTGCCACACAATCTAGAGTAAGAAGAAAGAATAACAGCCCCACATGTCATGTAGCCTCCTACTTATAAGTGTGGTGCACAACACACCCATAAACAAGACTCTACTAGATACGGCTTGTAGAGTTCCTATGATAGAACTGCTCTGATACCACTTTTGTCACGACCCAAATCGGAGAGCCATGACAGGCACCCGGTGCCTTACTCACCCGAGTAGCAATGTAACATATATTTCTTATCACACCATCACGTGTAAATGGGCCAGAAGGGCCGTCATGAGATAATCATAATAAAACATAAGGGAATAATAGACATAGGATAATCCAACATGATATATAAGCCTGTACATGTGACATACGGGCTTATAAGGCCGACATGATCATTTCTACACTCAAAACAATAGCCGGAAAGGTCATACAAGAATCCATATACATGACATATGTCTACAAGTCTCTAAGAATACATAAATGTAATAAAGGTTAGCATAGGGCCCCGCCATATCAATCAATATGTGTCCAAAGCATACTGACCAAATAGGCAACTACGGAGCTAGTGAAGTGCACCGATACTTATTGCTGAGCCGATAGCCTACTTGGAGGACTATCAACCTCTCTATCGGGACCCGTGGGCATGAAACGCAGTATCCCCAGGCATAAGGGACGTCAGTACAAATAAATTACCCAGTATGTAAGGCATGAAAGCAGTATATAAAAGACATGAAAGAAACATAGAGTAAAGAACTCAACATGTAAGTCTGAATAGCTCTGTGAATCATGGAATGTTTATAATGTCATGCATATGCGCAAAAATGTCATATCATGCATAGGTATATGCGTACATAACATCCTCAAGCCTATGAGGTCATCCCATCATATCATCTCGGCCTCTGTGGGCGAAATCATCAACGTATGCTAGCTGATCAGGTGGTGGTGCGTATATAACGCCATAACCTTTCCCCATACCTCATATACGTATAATATATGCGTATATGACGCCATCTGTTCATGGGTTAATGTGTAAGTATATCGGTTAATATCATGAAATAAACTCTATCAAATTATGTATTATCTGGGACCCATGAACTGACGATATAATAACAGGACACATGGGGAATCAAGAACATAAGCATCCCTAATACTTCTATGAATAAAGTCATATGTAAAAATATTGTGTGTTGCTTGTTTTATATGTATCATATGGATCATGCCAAAAGTAAAGAAGGAATAGTCTTAACATACCTTAACTTCGCTGATTCCCTAGCAACTCTTCAAAAAACTCAACTCAATCTACCATAGCATAAGGAGATCAAAATCAGTACTGAGTAAAGGCTAAGTCCGCAACTTAAATAAGTAGCTCCTTTATGTAAATTTGGACAGCATCTCCCTGTAACAAGGGCCTCCTCCAGTACCATATACCAACAACAACGACCAGGGCAGTACAATAACAACAACATCAACAATAGGGTACGATATATTTCATTAACAAGTCATCGACATATCAGGACGAGCAGCAAGCTCGGATTGAATCCCTTTTGAACCCTTTAACCCCAAAGTGATTCATTCATTAACTTAAAAACATAGAAAACATGATATTAAGTACATTTGGAAAAATTATAACTTCCTATTCATCTCCTAATTCACCATCAAACTGCCCAACAATCTAACAACAACAACAAGTACAACTTTCAATTGTTATGTTGTCCTGTCTCTTTATACAAATAGTACCAACAACAAGTTCGACATGTAGACAATATTTTATAATAATAAAATCATAAGAGATTCATTTTCAAGGGTTTCCAACCAGTTATAGTTCATGAAAAATACCTTTCCACAACAGTCCATTAAAAACAATAACATCTCAAACTATTTCAAGTCTCTTCTTATAGTATTTTCCTTAAATAATGCAACCAACACACAAACAACATCAAGAAAATGTAGTAGGATGATATAATCAAAATAACCAGTAGAAAAAATATGAAATTTCAGCCAAGAACAGCCCAAAACCATCCTCCATGACACCACAACACTGTAGGTGTTGTATTCTCTTCCTGAATGAACTTTTCGTGTTCAAGTTGGGGTGTAACCACCTGTAGATCTCCCTAAAAATCTAATATATATGAAGGAGGGACTGATTATTACCTTAATCAATAAGAAAAATATGAAATCTGAGGTTACTTACCTTTGAAGAACCCTCCAAAACAGCCACAAGATGAAGAACTACGATCTAGCAAGCACCACTTGATTTCTAGTGTTGGATTCATGTTTTTATCTTAGGTGTTTACCCTAGAATCTTGGAAGAACCCTTGGAGAGAATTTGGGAGGGTTTAGTAACTGTTTGGGACTGGAAAAATGAGTTAACACGACTTAGAATTGACTGAAATACAAGATGGAGTTTACACCGACTTTGTGGGTCCCATGGGAATGGCTTGCGTAGTATCGCGAAAACGTGAATATCTCTCTACTCCGATATCGTATTGACGAACGGTTAAATGCGTTAAAAATTAGACTCATAGATATTCAATTTGGAATATATATCAACCCGTAATTCCTAGTATATTTGGAGAAAATCTCAGCTACAATTGACCTAATTTTCAGCACATTTATGAATGTAACTTGTGATGACCTTTGCCAACTTTTGTTTCACAAATCGCTTGACTTCAAAACATAACACATGGCTATCAGACGACTAAAATAACTCATAATATAATCTACTTATAATGTTAAGCACCCTAGTGTCACCCCAAAAGCACATGTTATAACATTCCAACTTGTCGACTTTCGACAAAACTTATTTTCTTCAATTCGTTTAGCTTCTAAGCCTTCCAACCATCTTGGTACTTGGTATTCATAATCTTAAATATTTATAACCTCCACGGTAACATGATTAACTTACTTTATAAACTTTTCAAATATGATTTCATTTCTGAGCTTACATCCATTAACTTACGATGTACTCTTACGTACGAAAATATGGTATATAACAATAATTAACGGAGCCCGCTTTCACTTGATATTATTTTATGGCTTGAGAGCTTATAATTTATTTAATGGCCGAAATTGTGGAAGTTAGTAGGTGTCAATTGGAGACTTTTAAATTGATTATCTGTTAATGAATCATTTGTTCACTACTTGCTATTGTGTTATTATTATTATTCATGTATTCCATGCCTATTTAGAATTTCTGTATTTTAAATTGTTGGCCCATAGTAAATATCAATGTCGACCCCTCGTCAATACTTTTTCAAGGTTAGACTTGATACTTATTGGGTGCATGTTGTTTATGTACTCACGCTATACTTCTGCACTAATTGTGTAGAATCTCAGGCAGGTGCATATGGCGTTCATTCAGGCGCGCACCCCCATTACTCTGTGTCATAGTAGTAGGCTGCTTTCTGAGGCCGTTCTGCAGCACCCGCAGTCTCTCTTTTGTATTTACTTTCTATCTATCTTATTTAATACATTAGCGTAGGTGTTTTGTATATTCTATTAGTTTCTCATGTACTTGTGACACCAGCTCTTGGAAACATACTAGTAGGCACTTTATGGTTTTGAGTGCTTATTTCGCCGTATTTACTCTTTTATTAGTTTACGCTTATTTTACCTTAATTTTTTCACTTCTCGTCTACTTAATAAATAAATAAAAAACTATTTTGCATCAATTAAAAAGAACAAATACATGACTTGTTCACCGTTGGCTGCCTACCGGCGACGTTAGGTGCCATCACTGCCTATAGGGGAAATTGAGTTGTGACATTCCGAATCTCTCACCTTACTTCTTTTAGCGACTAAGTACCTTCAGAGCTAAAGGTTCAACAACCTCACATTAAGAACAAAATAGGGATACAACTTATAATGTGGGTGCCAAGGGAAAGGTCTATAGGCTCAAAGGGGCTAGCAATGGGAAAATATTATTTATAAGTGACAAACACATCTGTGATCAAGCAAGACACGCCTACGTCATTTCCTATACTAGAGCAACTTAATAATTTTGCTTCGATTAATACATGGGACAAGTTCTATACTATACAGGATAGTACAAAAAATCACAAAACCTCACATACACATTGCTCATGACTCAATCGAGATGGTTCTATTCAACTCTCAAGTCAAGCAAGAACATATAATTGAAAACATTTAAGCAGTATTGCACTATGTGTCATACAAGTCAAAAAACTGAGATAAAGCATCACAGAGTAGGCTATTTATTTTACTCAGGCATCAGAATTCAAATCAAATATACACGAAGACAGAGTGCATGCCATAACCTAATGTGCCAGCACCAAACACGTCAAAAGGTATCTCAGAGAAACTCAGTTTCTTCCTAACCTACTCCTAAAAAAAATAAAGTTCCCGGTTCGAGCTACACCCTTATAAAAGAACCGACACCCAAAGAAAAATCAAGGGATACTACCTAACTATCCTAAAATAAAATTATTTTGGTGTTTTAAATCAGACTTTAATCCCTCAAGAAAATTGTCCAAAAGATCCATCGTCGTGAAAAGTCAGATCTTTTTTTTATTTTTTTTATATTTTCATTATTTATTTAGTACCTAGACTATGTCTACTACAAGTTCTAAACAAAAAGCTAATAAAAAAATTGTTTTATACAATTACACATCAGAACGTGGTTTCCTCACCTCACATTTATATTATGCGTTGTCCTCAATACATGATCACATAGAAAAATATTAAACAAGGGTGAAAAATACTACATGAGACCCTCTTGATCCTAGCTAGAACATGATCCTCAATATTAAGGGTCGGGACTATTGACGGCCAATTTTTGTTTTCTTTTGTTTTAATCCATAATTGTTTTTAGCAATCCACTAGGCAAAGTGCCTTGGGCTAGTTTTTAAATATATCTAAAATAAAACAACAAATCTCAGGAGTTCTTACAAAAATGCAAGAAATAAACTTTGACACTTACATAGACCCTATTATCAAAGGTGAGAATAATACTCTCCAATGATAGTACATGATGTAATATATATGTAAGCTGATATAATGAATGAACATTAGCCAAAGTGAATACTCATGTTTGAAACCCATGTGTGATCTTCTATTTTTGCGCAAATCGCCACCTAGTTTTTGAAAAATCTGATTCAAGCATAGTGACTCCCATTGTTGATCCAGTATATTGTTGTCCATGTCTACATCTGCTTATTCCCATCGCATATATTCCAGTATGTGATCATCTCCCACTTGGATAGTAGGCAGTAATACATCCTTCACTGCATTGCGGTATTCTTGATGTGTTGTTCTGTTTTCTTGTGAAGCGTTGCACCTTACGGACCAAATAATCCCTTTTACTTCTGCCTCTAATCTAAAAATTACCTACAGTATCATAGAAGTTAGTAGATTCACCCACATTCTTCTTTGCTTCCCTTGTCCAGCAGTTGTGCAGATAAGTGAGCATGCACAGTTTGATGAATAACTGTGAACTCCAGCAATAATCTGACAAAAGATTTGTTTGGAAACATTCCTTTGTGTTCATGTATTTTCCACAATGTAATAGTGACCAGTAGAGTTATTACATCCCGCATTTTCGTATGATAAAGTTTCGTCGTAAGTTAATCGGCACAAGTTCGGGAATGAAATTATTTTGTGATTATAAGCATTATGCTATTTAAAACAAGTAGTGAGTAAATTGGTGAAGGTGAGAGAGTAAGCAAATCAAAGAAAGTGAATTTTCGTCAAAGTTTGACATGTTGGGATAGAATATTGCCCGAACTAAAATACCCGGTATTTATGGACTAGTACCATAGAAGGTACCATATGGCTATGATAGTAAGGTTTAGAAAGTGTATCAAAAGTGAGTAGTATTTTATGTAATTTGAAATAATTTTTAATTATGTGGATAATTGGTTAATTATTGGACTAGTAGGAAAATTAATGAATTTATTAAGGAAAAAGGTAAAAATTGGATAAGTGAGGAGGCATTCGTGGCAGCACCCCTCAAAATCCCATGATGACTCTTTAAGTCATTGTAGTATGTGGCAACATTAAAGATGTGAGACTTGGCATTCATTTAAGAAAGAAGAGCCACCGTAAGTCTTAGAAATGTAAGAATGTTAACCATTCTTAAGAATGTAAGTTGCATCTGATAAGAATTCAAGGAATCCTAACGTATGGAATTCATATGAATTCTTTACAAGGATTAGATCTGCGTGATTTTGCTTCAGCAAATTATTTTATCTGAAATTATACTGTGTAATAGCAACGGGATTTTGCGATTCTAAGAGGAGTACAGTGCAACCTTTTCCAAGAACATCATACGAATTTTTCCCTACTCCAGGTATATTAAGGGTAAGCTCTTCTTTCATTTTGGCATGATCTCGTAATTACACGAGTTTGATAACAAAGCATAAAGAAAAATTCATATCCCGGAGTTCATATTCATTTGAGTATTTTCTTTTTCCAGTCAAGAGAGCAGAGAGTCTATATATATAGTATTACAGTAATTTCATTATCATCGTGCTATAATCGATAGGCAGGCCCCTATTGGGCAACCTCTGATCAGATGGTAAGTCATATACCGAGCCTACTGTGGCCGAGCGCCTATGAGCGAGTCCAATTTACCGAGATACAGAGCTTAATATGGCCGAGCGCCTATGTGCAAGCCTACTACTTCAGAGCAGTTATATATATACTGAGCCTTATAAAGCCAAACAACTATTTTACTTACTTTATTGAGAGAGTGGAGTCAGTATCAGCAAGTAAGCATTTCTTCAGATTATCATTGACTTCCAGTTGCTTTCAGTTATTATATAATCAGTTCAGTTTCAGCTTTCAGTATAGTGCCTTACATACTCGGTACATTATTTCGTACTGACGTCCCTTTTGCCTGGGGACGTTGCGTTTCATGCCTGCAGGTCTTGATAGACAGGTTGAGAGTCCTCCAAGTAGGTGATTAGCTCAGCAGAAGATATTGGTGCACTCCATTTGCTCCGGAGTTGCTTGTTTGGTCAGTATAATTTAGATGTGTATAGTTTGGTATGGCGGGACTCTGTCCTGATCTTTATAACAATTATGTACTTTTAGAGGCTTGTAGACATATGTCGTGTACGTGAAAGATTGTACGGTCATGTCAGCCTATGTTTTAATTTTATAAATGATGATGTTGGCCTAGTAGGCCCGTATTTCATATGTAAATGATAATGCAATAAGAAAGATATGTTACGTTAATACTCGGTTGAGTAAGGTACCGGGTGCCCGTCGCGGCCCATCAGTTTGGATCATTACAAAAGTGGTATCAGAGTAGTTCTGTCCCAGGGAGCCTACAAGCCGTGTCTAGTAGAGTCTTGTTTATGTGTGTGTCGTGCACTATACTTTTAAGCAGGAGGCTACAGGGCATTTAGGACTGTCACTCTTTCTTCTTACTCTAGATCGTGTGGTAGAGCTCAGTTGTAAGAACTTAATTTTCTAAACACTGTCCTATTTGTAATACAACGATGCCTACATTCAGAAAGACGGTTGGTAAGAGATATAGCTGTGGAATAGTTGAGTCAGAGGGACTCGCTTTTTGCATCATGCTTATGATGGATAGACATGAGGTATTCAGCAGATCGTGTCTGCAGTAAGACGTGTAAGCCTCTTGATAAGGAGCCTTAAGGCAAGAATATTTATCCACCTTTATGGTGAAAGACAATGAGAGATTCAAAAGATAAATACAAGTTTCAAGGAGTAAAAGAAGCAAGATGAAGAAAGGTACGAAATACCCAGTTAATAAAGATTATCATTATTTACTATTCAGGAAGGGAGATTTAAGCATTTTGAGTTACCTTCAATTGTAACAGAGGCATGTACAATTTGCCACACCCATCTCATTTATGCCCTATAGAAGCTAACAGAAGTAGTATAAGAGAAGGACGAATATCATGATCCGGCTGGGTTTAGAATGACCTAAAATGGTGGATGGATTGTTTGCGTTAGTTGACATTTCCGAAGGATAA
>AWOL01S0345917.1:0-13407 GCA_000715115.1 Nicotiana otophora | reverse complement strand
CTCGAATTCACTCAATTATTAGTTCAAACATTTAACAAAAACTCCTCTCTCGATTAAGTCTTAACCTCACGAGATGAACCACTTTAAGCACGTGAAGATATGCAAGAATCCATAGGTTTTGGACTTTAGGAGAACCTCTCTCGATTATCCTCCTAACTAGGTTTAATTAATGATTCTACTAGCCTCTTTTGATTACTAAGAAGAATTAATGAACTCAACCAACAATATAATGCAAAGATATCACAAGTTATGCCTCTCTCGATTACATGAACAAGTGAAATTAGATGCAAAAGTTAAATCATCCAAAAAGATTCAATACATAAAACTAGAGTTATAATCCACAAACAATCATCAATGCACCAAATCCATCAAACCTTAAAGTGAACTACTCCATAGATATGGAGAAATTCATCACAAATAAAGTTAAAGTAGAGGAAAACATAAATTCAATCCAAACCCGTGTCTTGATTGAGGAAGGATTGATGAAATCCTTGTGCTCGTATTCTTCCAACTCCTCCTCAGCCCCCTTAGGTAGAATATGTGTCGAATGTCCAAAAAATAATATTTTTCCATGTATTTATACCAAGTAGGGTCGGGCCTAAATGAAATCACCTTTTTCTAGCCTAAATTTGATATTTACTTTGTAAAAATTACACAGGCTGCCTCATAGGGTGACGGGCCATGCGGGGCATTAGTGGGGAAATCTAGAGAGCTAACTTGTGACAGACAGTAGGAAATGGTACAAGCAAGGTTCCCCACGCGCCACGGTAGTGGGGATTTCTCAGAGTACGGATAAAACTTCGATTTTTGATGTCCATACTTAATCCTCGACCCCCGAACACAATTCTGGCTTAATCCTTTGGGCTTTTACTCGGACTTCAAAGCTCCAAATAGCTCGAATTAGCTCCACAACATCTAAATCACTAGGAATCACTCCTACAAGGCAGAAAACACACAATAAGTGAAAAACACTCCCAATTAAAGCTCAAAATAAGTAAAGTGCAGTGAATTAGAGTGCAATAAGCGACTAAAATACGTAATTATAGCCTACCATCATGGAGCCCCCGAGGGGTTGGATGACTTTCGGATGCGTCGCATAATGGTTTTGGACTGAATCTGAGTTGTTGGTGTATTGATGCCCATGGTGTCGCATTTACGAACACCAGGATCGTAATTGTGACCTTAGCATGGGTATCACAGATATTGCAATTGCAATATCAAGGTCGCAATTGCAAAGTTGACCTGGGTTGGGCTAGGATCGCATTTGCAATAACAGTGTCGCTTATATGAAGGGAACATGGTTCGCATTTGCGAATCCATTTTTGCATTTGCGAGGTTTCCCTTAGGATAGTCAGTGCCGCAATTGCGATCTTTTCTTCGCAGTTGCGAATCCAATTTTGCAAATGCGACATCTGCAACTGCCAAAAGATTGGAAAGCCAGGATTTCATATCATTTTATCATATTTTAGAACCCTAGGCTCGGTAGGAGGTGATTTGAGAGGGGATTTTCATCTACAAACACTGGTTAAGTGATTCTAATCATTTTTCAACTATATTTCATGAATATATTTTAGATGTAACATCAAATTATGTTAATCAAAGAGAAAAATTGGGAAATATTTTTAAGTTTTTGAAAAATGAAGAATTGAGTTTTGAGAGTTGATTTGGACTCGGATTTGAAAACTAATAACATATATGGAGTTGTGGGGTTATGGGTAGTCGCAATCTACCCTTGAACCCATGTTTAGACTGGATGGCCCCAAGGTTAAATTTTGTTGACTTTTGGGGAAAAGTGTAAAGATCATAGTTTTATTTATTGTAATTGTTTTCTCTTGCATTGTTTGATGTTATTAAGTCACGTTTTGCTAGATTTGAGACGTGTGGAGGTGAATTTTAGGGGAAATGCTATTTTGAGGTTGAGTTGGCCTAGTTAAGGTAAGTATCTTGCCTAACCTTGTGTGGAGGAGCTACTCCTTAAGATTTGGGATTGATTGTGCTATTTGTATTATGTGAAAGCCGTATACGCGAGGTGACGAGTGGGTGCACGTGCTATGTGTTATTTGACCGATTTAGTCTATTTAGACTCTTTTGATGACATTAATTGAATTGCCATAACATATTTTATCCCTCATTGTTAATCAACTCTTACATGTGTTAAATTACCATTACATGCTTAATTTGAAAATGTTAACACTTGTTCTACCTCTTAGTTATTAATTTACTCTTATATGCTTAGTTGAAGTGATTGCCTTTCTTATTTCCGTGTTACATCCTTAATTGTTGAATTATTTTTATTTGAAATTGTTAGTTCGTGAAATATCTTCTTGTTGAGTTATTGATGTTGAAGTTGTGAAAGTCGTTATCACATTGAAGTGAATTTGTTAATTGTTGAGATGTCTTTCTTGTTGAGAAAATTCACATTCTTTTTGTATTGTTGAGATTCTTGTGCACATTGTGGTTGAGCCATGGTCTATCTGTAGTGCGAGTTATTATTGTGTTGTGATATTGATGCACATGCGACGGTATAAATAGAGGGGATTAATGTGCATGCGGCGGCAGAAGGTGTGATTTATGTGCGTGTTGCTAGTAAGGAAATTATTTAAAGCCACACGGCGACATAAGGTGGGATATAGTGCGTGTAGCTATTTCGAAAATAAAATATTTTCAAAACTATCTAAATGTACGGCTCATGCGGCGGTATAAGGAAAGATTGTGATTGGAATTGTGAAATGAGAAATGCGAGGCGGTAACTCGGCTGTGATGCTTGTTTTGAATTTCATGTTGAGAGTTATTGGTTGAACAAATTCTTGTTGCTTTTATTCTTCATTGTCTTACCATTTTTNGCGAATCCATTTTTGCATTTGCGAGGTTTCCCTTAGGATAGTCAGTGCCGCAATTGCGATCTTTTCTTCGCAGTTGCGAATCCAATTTTGCAAATGCGACATCTGCAACTGCCAAAAGATTGGAAAGCCAGGATTTCATATCATTTTATCATATTTTAGAACCCTAGGCTCGGTAGGAGGTGATTTGAGAGGGGATTTTCATCTACAAACACTGGTTAAGTGATTCTAATCATTTTTCAACTATATTTCATGAATATATTTTAGATGTAACATCAAATTATGTTAATCAAAGAGATAAAATTGGGAAATATTTTTAAGTTTTTGAAAAATGAAGAATTGAGTTTTGAGAGTTGATTTGGACTCGGATTTGAAAACTAATAACATATATGGAGTTGTGGGGTTATGGGTAGTCGCAATCTACCCTTGAACCCATGTTTAGACTGGATGGCCCCAAGGTTAAATTTTGTTGACTTTTGGGGAAAAGTGTAAAGATCATAGTTTTATTTATTGTAATTGTTTTCTCTTGCATTGTTTGATGTTATTAAGTCACGTTTTGCTAGATTTGAGACGTGTGGAGGTGAATTTTAGGGGAAATGCTATTTTGAGGTTGAGTTGGCCTAGTTAAGGTAAGTATCTTGCCTAACCTTGTGTGGAGGAGCTACTCCTTAAGATTTGGGATTGATTGTGCTATTTGTATTATGTGAAAGCCGTATACGCGAGGTGACGAGTGGGTGCACGTGCTATGTGTTATTTGACCGATTTAGTCTATTTAGACTCTTTTGATGACATTAATTGAATTGCCATAACATATTTTATCCCTCATTGTGAATCAACTCTTACATGTGTTAAATTACCATTACATGCTTAATTTGAAAATGTTAACACTTGTTCTACCTCTTAGTTATTAATTTACTCTTATATGCTTAGTTGAAGTGATTGCCTTTCTTATTTCCGTGTTACATCCTTAATTGTTGAATTATTTTTATTTGAAATTGTTAGTTCGTGAAATATCTTCTTGTTGAGTTATTGATGTTGAAGTTGTGAAAGTCGTTATCACATTGAAGTGAATTTGTTAATTGTTGAGATGTCTTTCTTGTTGAGAAAATTCACATTCTTTTTGTATTGTTGAGATTCTTGTGCACATTGTGGTTGAGCCATGGTCTATCTGTAGTGCGAGTTATTATTGTGTTGTGATATTGATGCACATGCGACGGTATAAATAGAGGGGATTAATGTGCATGCGGCGGCAGAAGGTGTGATTTATGTGCGTGTTGCTAGTAAGGAAATTATTTAAAGCCACACGGCGACATAAGGTGGGATATAGTGCGTGTAGCTATTTCGAAAATAAAATATTTTCAAAACTATCTAAATGTACGGCTCATGCGGCGGTATAAGGAAAGATTGTGATTGGAATTGTGAAATGAGAAATGCGAGGCGGTAACTCGGCTGTGATGCTTGTTTTGAATTTCATGTTGAGAGTTATTGGTTGAACAAATTCTTGTTGCTTTTATTCTTCATTGTCTTACCATTTTTGTCCATATTTGACTATTTGTGGTTCTCATCAATTACTTCCTTCTGGTTATCTTATGCTTATCATTCTATCATTAGTTTACGATATTAAACTGCTACGTTATAATTCATTTCTTTATTTTTTCATTACTTCTCGTTATTATATTTTTGTTCTGTTTATCATTTCTAGTAGGTGTCTTGACCTGGCCTCGTCACTACTCTATCGAAGTTAGGCTTGATACTTACTGGGTACCGTTGTGGTGTACTCATGCTATACTTCTGCATATTTGTTTGTGCAAATCCAGGTACGTCTTCCCGTGTTGGACGTTAGTGATTGGCTTGTAGCTGCTTTCCGTAGGCGTCCGCAGGCCTCGGAGTCATCTTCCGTTATGTTCTCATTATTGTTGTTTCTTCATCATCCAGTGTTGTAGTAGACATTTTTAGATAATTCTGTAGAGCTTATGACTCAGTTCCACTGGTTTTGAGAATGTTATTGTTGCGGTTTAATTTTGGAAGTTAATACAAGTTTATCTGTTTTACTTTAGTATCTCGGTTTGGTTATTTTTGTTAAGTTATTATTAAATGTTAGGATTACCTAGTTTTAGAGACTAGGTGTCATCACAACATCGTAAGGTGGAAAATTAGGGTCGTGACAAGAATATAGGCTATTATTACAAATAATGTGTAAATGATACAAAAAAAGCAACAACATTATAGGAAATGTCGTAAAATATGCATAAAGTGTTAAACAAAATACGAAATATTATTTTTAATAGCTGATCACTCATAAATAATTTAATGAATAATAATAAATAAATTATTTATCAATTATAAATGATAGAATCGATTAAAAATGCGTATAATATAAAGTAAAAATATTTGCATAAAATCTCCATATTAATAATTTAGAAAATTACCATGAAGATAATAAATTGATATTTAAAACATGCCAGGGAGTAATAATGCAGGGAAATATCCTATAAACAATACTTAAAAATATAGAAAAATACATTATAAAATATATCAACCTACAAAGGCTAAATGGGAATCATGAGGGAAAAATTGAGTATCTACAGCTCCTAGAACTAATTTGCTTTATTTCCTAGGCCAATACTATGTTGTTTAACCTTACCGTGGGAACTATCATTTCGCTTCGTGTATGTTGTTTAAGAATGTCACTCCTCCCTCATTTATTGGAGGAACAAAAAAAAATATTTATACCTACAGTTACACCATTAGTTCCCCAGCAACGACGCCAAAATTTAATCCCGCGCAACTCTTGTCCTAAAAAGGATAAGCGGTCACTGCAAATATAATCCAGTCTAAGAGTCCGAAATCAAATCCCACAGAGAACTAAGGCTTAGCTACAACTATTCAATATTTCCAAGAAATACAAGTTCAAATAATTTTCTAGTTATAAATAATGTAATTTTTATTTTAAACTAATTAATAAACAAAATACTAAACATTAGTAAAATTATCAACTAACGAGACTAAGAGAAGGAGACAAAATTAAGGGGACCTAAAGTTATGATTTTCCCAATTATCGAAATTCTTCCTACTATGTCTCCTATAATTTTGCCTAAGTATTTTCTATTGATCATGAGAACTTTAGGTGTCGCAATTCTCTCTCGAGTAACTACAATAATTTACCGGACATAGTTTCCCGAACTACGCTAGCTAGCACTATCTTACCGCTCACTATGACCATGTCAATACTTTTTTATTCCTAAACCTACCTTTAAAACTGTCGTATTGATTACTCACATACATTAAGAGTGACATTGTTCAACAACTACCTAAATATGTACTATTTCCCAAATATTACATAATAAATAAGCATAGTCAATTGATGGTCATTCAATCAACTGAAATAAGCATGTAGTTACACAAGTAGACAAATCCAACGAATAAATTATTTTAAATGTAACGAAAAATAATCCTCCAAGAGGTTTCGTCAAACCTTAAATAAAAGAGTTTATATACTTATAATTATATTAAAAATCATGATAATATTCGAAAGCATTAAAAATAGATTAAGGAAGAACAAAGAGAAAAATCTTGTGATTCTGTAATAACTAGACCGGTAGTTTTGAGCTGTACCATGTCGTTCGGAGAATTGAGACATTGAGTAGTTTCACTTTAAGTATTATTACTTGCACGTGTAGTTGATATTTATTTTCGAGAAGTTCAGAGTTGATTCTGAACTCAAATCGGAAGCTTTAAGTTGAAAGAGTTGACCAAGGTTTGACTTTTGAGTAAACGACCTCGGAATCAAGATGTGAAGGTTCCTATGGTTCGTAAGGAGATTTGGACTTAGACGTATGTTCGGGTTAGGTATAAGGTGGTCCGGGAGTGACTTGGCACTTATCGGAAGTTCACATTTTGAAATATTTTGAATTAACTAAGTTTGCCCTATATTATCACACTCCGGGAGATGTTCCAGGACCTTGGATAGGTTCATTTAGTTAATTAAAATTTGTGTGTCAAGTTTGGTTGTGATCCCGAATGTCTAAGTTTGATTCGGACACGTTCGGTGAAGTTTGGAGGTTTGAAAGTTAAGAAAAAGATTTTGATCATTGATGCTTGGTTTTGATCTGATTCGTAGAATTTCGAGCCTTTGGATAAGTTTGGATATGGCATGGGGACTTGTTGGTATGATTGGATGGGGTCTCGAGGGCCTCGGTTGTGTTTCGGGATGATTTTGCACCATTTCTTTAGTTTTGTAGTAGCTGATTTTCTAGTGTCGGGGTATGCATCGCGATCGCGGAGGATGTATCGCAATAGTGAAGGTGTGAGTGCGGCTGGTGAAGACTTTGTTCTTCGCGATGGAGGAAAAGGAATTGCAATTGCGGTTGGTGGTCAGGTTTTTCTACGTGTTTGTGTGGGAATGTCGCAAACGAGATGAATTTGTTGGGCCGATCTGGGCTGGAAAGTTTCTCTACGCGATCGTGTAAGGAATGTCGCAATGGCTTGGCAGGCTGATGGTCGCAATCGCAGCCTTGGTGCCCGCGTTCGCAGAGATGGTTTCATGGGCGAGACTGATTTGGCCTTCACGATCGCAAGGCTATTTTTGCGATCGTGAAGGAGGATGCCCGGGCAGTGTCATGACCCAAAATCCACTATAGGCCGTGATGGTGCCCAACGTCGCCATTAGGCAAGTCAATGGTGACCCATTTAAATAATTATTTGTTTTATTATTTGAAATCATCAGTATAAGAATAGAATATTGTGCAGTTCCATAAACTTCAACTAGAATATCCCAAAAACCAGTGTCACAAGTGCATGAACATCTACTAGGAAGTACAATAACAATACAACATCTGTCTGGAATACAAGATAGACAGGATAAAGTAAATAATTATGATGGAAACTTTGTGTGCTGCGAATCGTAGCATGGAATACAACTCACCATAAAGTCCCCTCAGCAGTTGCGTCTACTTGCCCAATCACCACCAAATGAACATGTCACATCCTACACATTTAGTGCAGAAGTGCAGCATGAGTATGTAAGTCAACGCGTACCTAGTAAGTATCTAGCCTAACCCCGAAGAGGTAGTGACGAGGGGTCCGTTGACACTTACTAGTGGTCTAGTAAATCAAATATAATAAAGTAGACAAGTATTAAACATGGTAAGTAAACAATGAGTACATATATAGGAAAATAATACGGTCTAGAGCTGAACAATGAACATAAAATTCCTCAATTACCGGGTACCTCCTCAAATGGAATACGTAATGATCAATACCAAATCAACGGTCACATCTCAAGCCAGGAAACACATGAGTATATTACAATATCCTGTCGGGGCGAACGGCCCTATTCCATAAGTGTGTGATATGATATCCCGCCGAGGCGAACGACCCGATCCCATAAGAATGTAATACATAATCCTGTCGAGGCGAATAGCCCGATCCCATAAGAGTAAGATGATTTAACGGGTCCATGACCCCATTCACGTATATACGTGTGAGTTATGAAATTTAAGGAAACTTTTCGATGAATAAACATAACACGGCAGAAATTCGTAAGGGAAGCACAACTTCTACGGCTAATCAAGTAGCTCGTCAAAATGGCTAAAATAGCGAGTCCATTACTCTAAGCGAGTCTAGTATCAGGTCATAATATGAATTAAAGTAATTAAATAGGCAAGAATAACTCAATTAGTACAATTAAAGCATGAGGTGAATCTAAATCTACCCGTACATAATCAGGAACTCTAGCATACGCACGGACACTTATTACCTCATACGTGCGTAGATCCCATAACATGTAGCATCTAATAAGTAAAACACCTATGGGGTAAATTCCCCCTCCCAAGATTAGACGAGAGACTTACCTCGCTCCAAAGTTCCATAACCGGCTCCAACGCCTCTCTAACACCTCAAACTGATGCCCATCGATCCGAAACTAGTCAAACACTTGCGCAAACCTATATTCCACCAATTCCAATTTCGTGGTCAAAATCCAAAATACCACTTCTAGGTTTTTCTTTAAAATCCCAAAATTTCCACCAATTTTCATGAATTAACAAGCCTAAGTTTGTGTATTTAACTCACAACATGTAGAAATCACTTACCTCATGATTGATGACAAAAATGACGCTCCAATATCGCTCCAAAGTTAGTTCCCATGGAAGAAATGAAGTGAAAATGCGCCAAACCCCCGTTTTAAAACAATACTGCCCAGCCCGACCTTCTTCGCGAACGTGGCCTTAACCCCGCATTCGCGAAGAGCATCCTGCTCTAGTTCCAAAACTCCCCTTCGTGTACACGATGCTTCACCAGGCAACCTCTACGTGGATGCGACCATTCCTTCGTGAATGTGAAATCCAACCTTCCAGACCTAGCCTTTTTCCCTTATGCGAACACAATCTCCTGTCGCGAACGCGGTGCACATCCGCCCACACCTTTGCGAACGTGGGACCCAATCGCGAATGCGATGAACAAATATACTCCAGCTCAAATTCTTCTTCGCAAATGCGAGCAACCCTAGATGTTCACAATGAACAACACCAGAACCAGCATTAGCAGCAGCAAAACCTGGAGGTAATGATCCGTAAATACCCCGAAACTCAGATGAGGCCCTAGGACCCCATCCAATCACACCAACAAGTTCTAATACCTTATCTGAACTTATCCAAAAGCTCGAAACACTACGAATAAAATCAAAATCACGAATCGACGATCAAAATCCTTTTTTTAACTTTCAAACATTCAAACTTCGACGAACACGTGCGAATCATACGTAAACATTCCGAAATGATGCAAAATTTTGTGTACAAGTCATAAATCACAATATGAACATATTCCAAGTCTCAGAACCCAAATCGAGCGTCGATACCACCAAAGTCCACTTCAAAGTAAACTTAGAAAATTCTAAAACCTTCAAAATGCCAACTTTCCACAATAAGCGCTGAAATGCTCCCGAACCACTCGATACTCAACCCGAACATAATCCCAAGTCCAAAAGCATCATATGAACCTGTTGGAACCTTCAAATCCCAATTCCGAGGTCATTTACTCAAAAGTCAAACCCTAGTCAACTCTTCCAACATAAAGCTTCCGAATTTAGAGTTTTTCTTCTGAATCAACTCCGAACTTCTCAGAATTCAATTCCGACCACACGTACAAGTCATAATACATGAAGTGAAGCTACGCAATGCCTCAAATAGCCAAACGATGCGCTAAAGCTCAAAATGAGTGGTCGGGTCGTTATATTCTTCCCCACTTAAACATACGTTCATCCTCGAACATTTAAGAACCGTTCCGGAGTTGCCCAAAATCATTGTTTAACACCTCGTGTACCTATCCGTGCCACCATAACCCACGTGAGTACATTATCTCGAACCAGACTGATGATCCTCCCTTTTACCTTAGCCAACAAGCCTTAGAACCAAATTCCAACATCCGGAATTCTCCATGAAACCTGATTCCAACATACAAACACCATAACAATCTCAACCCACTGTACCAAATATGATTATGCACCAATGCAGAAAAATCACACAATGCACCGCATAATTCATATGCCCATTATAACTTCCTCTGAGTACAATAGCTGCAAATTCACGAACCAGATGCCCGTAGTATACCACGTAACACATATAAGCCTGGTCTCAACCCTCATAATACTGCAACGATGAAAGAGATGTGCAGGAACTCATAACCACCCATCGATCAATAACTCATGGAGTTTCTCCGCTTGACAAGAACCATTACCTCATTCTGAACTGAATAGTGATATTTTCTCTTTAATATACCTTACATTAATCTGATCCCACTGATTTCAGGTCCAATAACCCTGTCTCACACAGTATAAGTTTCTCAGGAAATAAGCCACCTCAAAAACTGACTAAAATCTCATATGACGCCATCAATGCGCTAACAAGCTACAACTCGAATATGACACATAAGGAAGAACAAACTCTGGAAAAGAACTACCCAGCCCACGTAACGAATAAACGGCCAAACAAATATTATGAATCTTTCTCAGAGATGAGAAACAAGACACACGAAAATAAGTATAGCGGACCTTACTCAACATCTCACTGTTTGGCATGAAACCCAATTTAGATATGATACCGTTGTGGCGTACAACCCGATACAAACATCATAGCTGTGGCGGTGTGCCACCCGATCCACACATAATAATCAATAAGGAAATACACATCAAGCCATAATGCGCATACCTACGAAATGCCCGGATATCGACCACATGCATGCCAAGTGAATAAATACAACCCTGAGGAGACGGATACTGCCATGCGCTACAAAAACCCAAGCACAACTAAGGTGAAATAAATGACCTGCATCTACAGAGCCATTTTGCTCATATAACACCACAAGCTACACGGGATCGCCACATATGCAAAAAATCCAGTCATCTCACAACCCACATGGCATAATAGAGTATAACATAGAATAGTTGATGATGGGAATAACATCCAACACCCGAAGACTCCTCCATAAGCAATGCTATGCTAAATGAACAAATCTGACATGATGTAGAGCATACATTCACATTAGATCTACTAACAGACCTCAAGTCGAAGTCGATTATCCCATACTGAGCCCATAACCTTTCAAGGATCCACAATGACCTTATTCATGACACATAAGAGCAGTCATCAAATACGGAACAAATTCCCACAGTCCATAACCAAAGGAATAGAGCGCCTCTCAGTCATACCCTCTCCCATTGGTGACAGTACCAAAATCTCCATACCTAATTTCAATCTCTAACAATCGAATGACTAACACGTCGCACCTATACAATCTTCCCGTGGGATATACTCCCACAACCTTCTGCACCAGGTAGAAAAATCTGAACATCGATGGCCATCGACCATGCTATTTATGTAATACCAATTAAGAATCCACAAACCAATGCGCAATGCCTCTTCCATAGAACACCGTGCTCAGGAGACATTAAGACAATGCCAGCTTACTCTGAACATCTGAATTCTCCCCCGCTCCTTCGAGCTCGTGACATTCTTATCAACACCAAACTATAACCTTGATCCTCAACTTCCAATTTCCATACCGATCACTACACCTAACATGCTGCTATGCGAGAGTACAAGAATTTCATCATAACCCCTAAACCACTAGCATAAGTAACACTTCATCAGCTAGAACCCCTTTCACCCAACTCATTTCAGAAGAACAATCATCACATGCAATCGAATTCCCAAAGCCACAGAAATTGCAACACTCAAGTCAAAGTCTAGACCGCTATAACTCTTCCGAGATCCATCCACACAAAAACAAGCTATCAGAATCAAATACCCCCAAATCCAACGAACCACGATGGCTATCAAGCCCGCACGTACCGCCACGAACCACAGGTATAACCTTACTACACTTAAGAAACTGATCATTTCCACAACCCTGCTGATTTAAACCATTACTAACCAACTCTACTTCTCCAAAACCATAACAGACCCAAACTAAACTCATCCCGAGTGAACCAAATCACAAGACCACATCGTCTCAATACCCATCAGCCATCTCATACCATCCTCATGCACTCAATAATATCTCTAACTGATACACCCGTTCTTAAATACCTCCTGCTAATCCTAAGTTGTTTTTCCTATTTCTCTAACATTGCACAGTCGACCCGATGATAACATAGAAATTTCCCATGTATTCTTCACACTCTACAGCAAAACCCATTCCTCAGCCACATAACGAACCCAAAATCTTTAAACACCTCACTTTAATCCTTGATACCACTAGAACCATTGTTGAAAGTCACCACTCTGACCTGGTCCCAAATATGTAACCAAACTCTAGTGCTCTGCTAGCACATGAACACTTCCAAAGAAGCAACCAGAAGAATTTTTTTACTTGCACATCACATCGACAAGAAGAATAAATTATGAGTCATCCCCAACACATGCACATGAATCGATAAAGCGAAATGTAACACACATACGTCAAATTCCTTGTCCAAAATTCCCTTGATGTTTTTCTCCTCCTGGCCATAACTAATCTACCAATGCACTGATAACCAGAAACTACATAGGCACACAACCACGTGACTCAATCATAGACGGTGGGATCCCCCTCTTAGCTTTATGCTACAATCACGTAGATCCATACCCCACAATAACCTCTTCTTTCCAGTCACCATGATCATATACCGTTGCTCAGCCAAATTCCTCATAAATTCTTATTGGACTAATCATAACACATCCCGAATTATCAGCCATGATCGCACCTTCGGCCTCCTAACAGTCATACCACCTTCATCAAGCGATCCAAGCTCACATCGCAGTACATGCATCCCATGTTGGGCAGAAATTAGAACTCTTCGTAGGAACCTCCTCAAAACCACGCAACCGCTAACCTGCTCACAAGAGATAGCCCACCTATGTAACCTCATATCAACCTCCTCCAACATCATTGCTATAGTTACATCCATCATGAAATTAACTAATCTCCCCGGGTCCACACTGATCCGCCAGCCGTAAGAATCCCTTCTTTCATTAACATCACCTGAAGGTCCAACAATGTGTTTGAAACTTGAAGCGGTATTGCATCCAAG
>AWOL01S0345859.1:0-15352 GCA_000715115.1 Nicotiana otophora | reverse complement strand
GGATGTAATAATTGGATGATTCTACTTTTTGTTTATCTTTAGTAGTTGTTACATTTATTAGCATTTTTTGTTGCTTATCTTTAATTGTGTTTGTTTTAGAAGCTTTTATGTTTTTCTTATTGGTGTTGATACTAAACCTTTGATTTTCTTAATGCCACGGTTCTTTCCAAAGATAGTCTTTTGTGTGAACCGGGTGACTCTTCCCGAGGATGGATAGTGTGACAAATTTCTTAAGGGAATGACCCAATTTCATGTTTAGGTAATAGTAGTAGTAAGTAATAATGAATAAAAGCCCTAACTGAGTAATTCTCGAAAAAGAGTTATTTATGCTTCATGTGGCACCAACATACGTAACTGCATGCTTATGGTTTGAAACAAGGTTTTTGGAAGAAATTGTCACGACCCAAAACCCACTATAGGTCGTGATGGTGCCCAACATCGCCGTTAGGCAAGCCAACGCTGAACTACCAACTAAATTATTCATTTTATTAATTTAGAAATCATGAATTCTATTAGGTAAAGAAATTAATGCATTAGAAATCGCAGAGACATACAATTTAAATAAAATATAAAGTAAAAGTGTGCCAATATTAAGAAAAACCATAAACAAATTCTAGAACATCCCCAAATCCCGGTGTCATAAGTGCATAAGCATCTGCTAAAGAGTGTAATAATAATACAACATCTATATGGAATATAAAATAGATAGGATAAAGTAAATAAATAAAATGGAGACTCTAAGGGCTGCGGTGTGTTGCATAGAAAGCAGCTCACCATAAAGTCCCCTCAACAGTTGCGCCTACGCGCTAGGATGACCACCAAATGAACCTGTCAGATTCTGCACGTGTAGTGCAGTAGTATAGCATGAGTACGTAAATCAACGGAAACCCAGTAAGTATCTAGCCTAACCCCTGAGAAGTAGTGACGAGGAGTCGATATCAACACTTACTACTGGTCCAAATAACTAAAATGCAGAAATCATAAGCAGGCATGAAATACAACAAGATCAATAGGGCAAGGAACAGTAGATAACAAAATCCTTTAGCAAAATATCATCAGTTTAAAATCCCAGGTGCCACATGCTATATCAATAAATAAGAACCACCAATTAAATATCCGATCTCAGGTCATAGAAGAATATAATGAAATTTCCAAGTTCAATCAAAAGGGTAATCTCGTGGTTATTCAGACTACGAATGATTTTACGCGCAAATTATGCCGAGGTCGTTTGGCCCGATCCATATAGTCGTGTACATACACTGTCGAGGTCGTATGACTCGATCCATGGATGCATATCATACATAAATATATTGCCGAGACGTTCAGCCCGATCTCCAGGAAGAGAATAAACTTATCGAATTACGGGCTACGCATTTTCAATATAACTCAAGGTAAGGAGATTCGATCTAACATGATCTCTAATCACATTTCATTTATAAGTCTTAGGTAATTAAACTAACAAGTTGAATTCAGATAATACAAATATTGCATGATAAATCCTAAGTCCACCCGAACATAAACATGATATTAGCTACGTACGGACTCTCGTCACCTTGTGCGTACGTGACCCCCACAACAGGTAGCACATAACAAATACACACTTACGGGGTAGTTTTTCCCTCACAACGTTTAGACAGGAGACTTACCTCGCTCCGTAGCTCCATAACTGCCTCCAACACCCCTCTAACACCTCATCCAATTCCCATCGATCTGAAACTAGTCAAACAACGTGATCAATCAAAATATACTCCAATGCTTATAATTTAATTATTTATAAAAATCTCCATCTCCACTCGAAAAGTTAACCCTCGGGCGTGCCCGGATTCCAAAATATTTCGAAGATAAACATTACATATAACGCCACGAACTTAAATATATAATTTATTCCCAATTCTATATCCAATTTCGTGGTCAAACTCCAAAAATACCAATTCTAGGTCTTTAACCCAAAAATCCAACATTTTCCACTTATCTTCTTGAATTTACAAGCCTAAACTCGTATATCACAATGCATAGAAATCACTTACCCCATGATTGGTGATGAAATTGGCTCCCAGAAATCGCTCCAAAGTGGGCTCCCATGAAAGAAATGAAGTGAAAATGAGCCAAACGCCCAATTTAAAACAACACTACCCAGCCCGACCTTCTTCACGAACGCGGCAAGTCCCTCGCGTTTGTGAAGAGCTACGAGCTTCTGCTCCCCAAATTCCTCTATGCGAACGTGAGACAGGGCCCGCAAACGCGAAGCTTTACCAACCTGCCCATCGCGAACGCGGCTGCACATTCGCGAATGCAAAGACCAAATCCCCAACCAGGCCAGCTTTTTCATCGTGAACGTGATCGTGTAGATGCGAGCGCGAAGCCTTGCCATCCAGACCTTCACGAACGTGAGATAATTGTGCGAATGCGAAGCACAAAATTCCAGCAGCCAAAATCCTTCTTCGCGGACGCGTGAGACCCTTCGCGTTCGAGAAGAACAAAACCAAACACCAGCACCGACAGTTGCAAAACAAGGAAAAATTATCCGAAATCACTCCGCATCACACCTGAGGCCCCCGTCCAATCACACCAATAGGTCCCAATACCTTATCAAAACTTATCCAAATGCTCGAAATACCATAAATAACATCAAAATCACGAACCGACGACCAAAATTCTTTTTTCAACTTTCAAATATTCAATCTTCGACGAACGCATCCGAATAATATCTAATCATTCCGGAATGCCGCCAAACTACATGTACAAGTCATGAATCACAATACGAACCTATTCCAAGCTCGAAATTCAAAACGGACATCAATAAATCCAAAGTCCACTTCATATCAAACTTAGGAATTTCTAAAACAGTCAAATGCCAACTTTCCACAATAAGCGCCGAAATGCTCCCGGGCCACCCGATACTTAATCGAATATACGCCCAAGTCCGCAATTATCATACAAACCTATTGAAACCTTCAAATCCTGATTCCGAGGTCGTTTACTCAAAAGTCAAACTCTGGTCAACTCTTCCAACTTAAAGCTTTCGAATTGAGAATTTTCCTTGCGAATTAACTCCGAACTTCCCGAAATTATATTTTGACCACACGTACAAGTCATAAAACTGAAGTGAAGCTACTCGAAGACTTACACTACCAAACGACGCGCTATAGCTCAAAACGACCGATCAGGTCGTTACATTCTCCCCCACTTAAACATATGTTCATCCTCAAACGTGCCAAGAATCGCTTCGGAATTGTCCAAAACCACTGTTCAACACGTCGTACACCTACCTGTGCCACCGCAACCCATATGAGCGCATTAGCTCGAGCAAGACCGAAGATCCTCTTTTTACCTCAGCCCACAAACCTTAGAACCAAATTCTAACATCCGTAATTCTCCACGAGACCTGATTCAATCATACGAACACCGCAAACACCATATTAAACTGAACTCGTTGTACCAAATATGATCATGCATGCTGAAACCACACAATGCACCGCATAATTTGTAAGCCCATAACAATATCCTCCAACCGTAAAAGCTGCAAATTGAATAACCTGATGCCCGTAGTATACCTCATAATGCGCATAAGCCCCGATCCCATCCTCGCAATACCGCAACAATGAAAACGACATGTAGAAGCTCATAACCACCTGCCTAATCAATAAATCATGGAATCTCTCTACTTGACAAGAACCATTACCTCATTTTGATCGGAATAGTGATTATTTCTCTTTAATATACCTTAGATAAATCTGATCGCATTGATTCCAGGTCCAATAACCCCGTCTCACCCAGTTCAAGATGCTCGGGCAATAAGCTACCTCAAACACCATCTAAAATCTCATATGATGCCATCAATGCGCCCAGGATCTACAACTCGAATATGACCCATAAGGAAGAACGAACTCTGCCAAATAACTACCCAGCCCTTATAAAGAATAAAATGGCTAAACATATGCTATGAACCTATCTCAGAGATGAAAAACAAGGCGCACAAAATAAGTATAAGGATCCGTACTCAACATCTCACTATGGCGGCATGCAACTCGATCCACACATGATACTGTTGTAGTATGCAACCCGATCCAAAAATGATACTCGCGGTTGCGTGCCACCTGATCCACACATAACAACCTATAAGTAAATACCTACCGAGCCAAAATCCTCATACCCACAAAATGCCTGAATATCGATCACAAGCATGCCAAATGCATAAAATCAACCCTGGGGAGACATATAGAGCCATGCGCTACAAAATGCCAAGCACGACTAAGGTACCATAATGACCAGCATCTCGAGAGCCATCTTGCTCATATAACACCACAAGCTACACGGGATCAAAACACATGTGCGAATAATTTAAGCTGTCTCACAACCCATATGGCATATTAGAGTATTACATAGAATAGCAGATGACAGGAATAACATCCAACGTCCGAAGACCCTCCATAAGCAATGCTATGCTGAATGAACGCATTCGACCTGATGTAGAGCACCCATTCACATTAGTCCTTCCAATGGACCTCAAGTCGATTCCGATCATCCCGTACTAGGCCAATAACCTTTCAAGGATCCAAAATGACCATATTCATGACACATACGAGTAGTCGTCCAATCTGGAACAAACTCCCACTGTCTAAAACCAAAGAAGTAAAGCGCCTCTCAGGCATAAACTCTCCCATTAGCGATAATACCGGAATCTCCATACCTAATTTCAATCTCTAACAATCAAATGACTAACACGTCACACTCATCTCTTCCCGTGGGATATACTCCCATAACCTTCCGCACCAGGTAGCAAATCTAAACATCAATGGCCATCGAACATATTATTTCTATAGTACTTGTCAAGCATCCGCATTTCAATACCCAACACTTCTACCACAAAACAGACCATCCTCAAGCTTCTCGCAAATAGTGTCAGCATACTCTGAACATCTGCAATCCTCCCCCGCTCCTCCAAGCTCATGACATTCTTATCAACACGGAGCAACAACCTTGATTCTCATCTTCCAATATTTATATACCGCTCACTGTACCTTATGATGATGCTACACGAGAGTATAAGAGTTTAATCATGACCCCTGAACCGCCAATAAAATAAATACCTCATCGGCTAGAACCATGTCACCCAACTTATTTCAGAAGAATAATTGCAACATGTAACTGAATTCCCATAATCATAAAAAATGCCAACCTCAAGTCGAAGTCTAAACCACCATAACTCTTCCGTGATCCATTTCCACATAACAAGGCCATCACAATCAAATACCTCCAAATCAACCAAATTACGGTGGATGTCAAGTCCGCACGTACAACCGCGAATCACCTGTATAGCTTAATACTAGCTTAATACACTGAAGGAACTAATCATTTCCATAACCATGCTGATTCAAGCCATTACTAGCTTACTCGACTTCTTCCAATTTACTCTTGACTTACCTTGAAATAATAGTTCTATTCAAAAACATAATAGACTCAACCAACACTCATCCCGAGTGACCCCAAATCACGAGACCACATTGCCTCAACATCCATCAGCCATCTCATACCCTCAACTGATGCACCCGTTCTGAAAGATCTTCTACGAATTCAAAGACTTTTCCTTTCATCTCTCTAACATCTCATCGTAGACCCCTGATGCTAACAAAGAAACATTCCAAGTCCCTTTCATAATCAACTGCAAAACTTCAATCCTTAACCACACAACGGGCCAAAACTCCTTACTCATAACACTTAATTCTTGAACACACTAGAATCATTTTTGAGAGTCACCCACTTTGACCTAGTCCCGAATATAACCAAACTCTAGTGCTCTGTTAGCACATGAACACTCCCAAAATAAGCGATCAGATGAATTCTTTTCCTTATACATCAAATCCATAAGAAGCATAAACTATGAGTGATCCCAACATCTGCACACGAACTGATAAGGTGAAATGTAGCACATGTACATCAAATTCTTGCCCAAAATTCCCTTGATGTTCTCGTTTCTTGGTCATAACTAATCTACCGATGTACCAATAACCTGATACTACCAAGGCACACAACCACGTGACCCAATCATAGACGGTGGACTCCCTCACTTAGCTTTAAGATGCAATCACATAAATACAGAACCCTCAATAACTCCTCCTCCTCAGTTACAATGATCTCGCACCGTTACCAAACAAATTGCTCGCGATCTCTCGTTAAACTTTTCATAAAACATTTCGAATTATTAGCCACAATCGCACATTTGACCTTCTGACTGTCGTACCATCCTTTTCAAGAGATCTAAGCTCACATCGCAGTACATGCCTCCCGCTAGGTAGAAAGTAGAACTCTTCGTTGGAACTTCATCAACAATCACGCAACCGCTAGCCTGCCCACATGAGATAGCCCACCTGTGTAATTCCATATCCACATCTTCCAATGACATTGCCCTGGTTAAAACTACCACAAAATCAGTAACCTTCCTGAGCCCATGCTTATCCACCAGTTGTAAGAGTCCATTCATTCCCCATTAGCATCAACTGAAGGTTTAACTATACGTTCCAAACCTCGAAGTCATGTTGCATGCAATCAAGCTTTCACACCCCTCTCCATTCCAAGAAAACTCCTTTTCGCCATATTCAAACTCCCTCAATAATGTAGCCACCACCCCAAATAGAATTCATAGACTTATTCATTGTCCACCATGATCCCCAAATCGCTCTAAACATTTTCAAAGTACTGCCATTCCCACCATGTCCTTCCTTCTCCTTCGCTACCAAAATACTGCATCAAATCATAGTCCATCTTTGTAACACTCGAACAGATAAATTGCCACCAACTCTAAGTCTCCATAAAGTTCATCTTTCTTGAGCCATCAACATTAGAAACAAGAATTCGACTCTGATGCCACCATACACTGCCATCTCTGATAACCGCTGCTTAGGCACCATTCCATAACACCCTGCCCGAAGGCAATCAAAGGAGACCATAACACTGATGAGACTTAATGCATTCCAACAAGGATGACGACACCACATCACAAATAAGAATTCCACCATGTTCCAAAATATCAAGTGTCGCTACTCTGTCAACTAAGGAAGAACCCCTAAACCATGAACCGAGTAATCCTCTTTTCGAGCCATCCACTGCCACGATATATAAATAAGCACCCTACCATTCACACCAACATTGTGTGATAACAATGCATGAACCTCATAATACATTGTGCATAGCCTCAAAATTGTAGGCAACACTAACACTGGGATGAAACGACACAACGCCCTTCCACAAGACGACAATAATAGCCCGCTCGAATATGCAAGGAGAAATATCCGGCACCACATCTGCAGTATTACTACAACTCCTCGATGCCCAATTGATAACAATCTCTTGACATCGTATAAGAATGAGTAGGAATGAAATAAAGGCATAAGTTTCAATGGAATCAAATCACATGACAAGGAATCAAAAAAAAGGAAGTGCTCCAAACAACCATGTAGCCTCTCGAAGATAAGTACAGATGTCACTGTACTGATCCGCAAGATGCTACTAGACTTACTCATGACTCGTGAGACCCAAGTGAACCTAGATCTTTGATACGAAGCTCTCACAACCCAAAACTCACTATAGGTCATGATGGTGCCCAACGTTTCCGTTAGGCAAGCTAACGGTGAACTACCAACTAAATTATTCATTTTATTAATTTTGAAATCATGAATTCTATTAGATAAAGAAATTAATGCATTAAAAATTAGACATACAATTTAAATAAAATATAAAGTAAAAGCGTGTCAATGGTAAGAAAAACCATAAACAAATTCTAGAGCATCCCCAAATCCCGGTGTCACAAGTGCATGAGCGTTAGCTAAAGAGTGCAATAATAATACAACATCTGCCTGGAATATATAATAGACAGGATAAAGTAAATAAATTAGATGGAGACTTTGAGGATTGCGGTGCGTATCATAGAAAGCAGCTCACCATAAAGTCCCCTCAGCAGTTGCACCTATGTGCTAGGATGACCACCAAATAAATCCGCCAGATCCTGCACATGTAGTGCGGAAGTGTAGCATGAGTACATAAATTAATGCGTACCAAATAAGTATCTAGCCTAACCCGGGAGAAGTAGTGATGCGGGGTTGACATCGACACTAACTACTGGTCCAATAAAGAAAATGCAGGAATCATAAGCAGCAATGAAATACAACAAGATCAATAGGGCAAGAAACAGTAGATAACTAAATCCATTAGCAAAATATCATCAGTTTAAAATTCCCAAATGCCACATGCTATCTCAATAAATAAGAACAATCAATTAAATATTTGATCTCAGGTCATAGAAGAATATCATGATATTTCCAAGTTCAATCAAGAGGGTAATCTCATGGGTATTTGGACTCCGAACAATTTTACGCGCGAATTATGGCGAGGTCGTTCAGCCCGATCCATACAATCGTCTACATACACTGCCGAGGACGTATGTACCAATCCATGGATGCATCTCATATATACATATAGTGCCGAGGCATTCGGCCCGATCCCTAGGAAGAGCAGAAACTTATCAAATTACGAGCTATATGTTTGCAATATAAAAATGGAAATGTAACCGCAGCGGACAGTTTGCACCGAGAGATATGAGGCCCCGGTAGTTTGGTTGATTTAGTTGCGCCCCACTTGGGGGCGGAGGTCAGTTCATAAGGGACCAGTCTAGCAGGCTCATGCATTCAGCACCACCGCCCGCTCGGAGTGCTCCAACACGACCCTACTTTAGTGGTATTTCATAGAGTACTTACCGTCCTCCAACTATTCAGGGTTCCTCCAGTGGGTATTCAGGCCATTAGGGTTAGACTTCGCGTCCGCAGTTCACCACTCCGAGGGGCTTTTTTGAGTGCGGGGAGTTGGGCCACATGAAGAGGTTTTGTTCTAGACTTCGGGGCAAGACATTGCAGCAGGACCATCGACACATGATTATTGTACCATCTACCACACCGCTCGCCCGCCCGCCCAGAGGCAAAGAGAAGGTGGGTAGGGGTCACCCTAGAGGTGGAGACCAGTCAGGTGGCGCTCCCGATAGATCCTATACTTTCCCAGCCAGGCCAGAGGCAGTCGCCTCTGGTGCAGTGATCACAAGTACTATTTTGTTTGCCGTAGGGATGCTTCGCTATTATTTGATCCAGGGTCTACTTATTCCTATATTTCTTCTCTATTTGCTCCTTTCCTGGGTGTATCTCGCAAGTCCTTGGGTGTTCTTGTATATGGAGTCTGAAACTAAAGTGTTGCAATATTGAACCCAAAACACCAAAATAGGTAAAAAAAAAAAAAGGACCTGAGAACATTTTTATATACATCGCATGAAATACATGCGCTATACGTTAACGGCATGTTTTTCTGTTAAGGTATAGTGCATGTAATTCATGCGCTATGCCTGTTATTTATCTTACCCGCAATAATTGGTAGGTACATGCGCTATATGTATAGTGCATCTAAGACATACACTATACCCACCAATTATTATCCCCTCGCACTGAATATTTGCTTACTTAAGGAGTAGCATTGCTTCTTCAAAAATTCATTCTTCGGCATCCTTTGTATTTTGCTTACTCATTCTAAAATATTTGCTTACTCAATTATTTTTGCATTTTGCTAGAACGTCTGAAGATAGAAAAATTAGGGTTGCATTATATTGGGGGTGAGATTGTCGTGGAGAATAACTCAGTACACTATAGTTGTTCTCCACAGAGTATTGTTAAGTTTCCACTCACATTGGAGTACGATAGACTGGTATCTTTTATTTGTAAAGTATTGAGTGTGAGCAAGCGTTCGGTTAATAAAAATATAACCAGAAGATATACTTATTTGCTTTCCCTGTAAAAGGTTACTTGTTATGCTGAGTTTAGCATCAAAGAAGACGAAACTCTGCAAGATTTTTTGAGGACTCCGGATGAACACCGGGATCTTCTTGTTATAAAAATGCTTGAAATGTATGTCAAGTATGAAGACGTCAAAAATATTGATGTTACACAAAATATGGATAACCCTCAATCATCTTGTGGCATTTTTGGAGCAGTTTTATCCGAAGCAGGTTCCGTATGAAAGAGTATGGCCAGATCTAAATTTATCTCCATAGGCGAATGAGGATCGAGGATATATTTCTCCCGAAGTTTATATAATTCACACGCCGAGTGGTAAATTTCAATTTTCCTTGTTGCAGTATGATTATTTTTTATTTATCATATTCATACTAACACTTATATATTCCAAAGGAGGTACCGGCGAGATAGAAATTTTACATATTGGAATATACTTAATTTTGGAGGTTTGGATCATGCTGGTCCATCCGCGAGTCATCAACAACTTGATAATGTGCATCATGGATTATCTACAAATTATAACTTGTAAGTTAAGAGATAAAGTTAATATAGTATGTTGGAATGACTTTGAGAAACTCACTATTTTATTAGTTGTGCAGTGAAAACAAGCAATGTGATGGTCCTATCCTTACTCAATTGTGCGAAGATGATATATTTAATTAGGATCTGGCAGATGCACATAGTGAGGAAGATGAAAGTTATTTTGACAACAACACTGATGAGTTTGGAGATGATACAATCTTCCCTGATGAGAGCGATGATGATGAGGAACCACACTTTGCTTATGAGAATGAGAATGAGCAACTCGATTTGACGAGGGAGTATGATGCCACAAATTAGCATGCTCCATATATGCAAACTCCACCTACCGTAAGACCCACAATGTACGAGTCCCATGTACCCTTTCATTCAAGGGAGATTCCCTACCTTGATCACTTACCCAGTATGCCGGATGTGGATGCCCTCATAAGGGAACTTAATGACATTCTTACAACAATGTGGGATGAATCTAGACCAATAGAGCTCTGTAAGAATATGCTTTTTGCTGATAAAACGGGCCTAGCAGGGTGGTGCGAATTTACAACATAACAAGTTATCGTGAGATTGAGGTTAATGAGTCATCTAAGCAAATAAAGGTTATTTTTCATAGATGAGATCAAGGTTGTAAGTGGATGTTGCTTGCGAGAAATTTGTAAACTAATATGTGGATGGTGGGGAAATACATTAGCAAGCATACTTGTGATATGGACACATTCAATTGGAATCATTTTAACTTGAATGTTGACTTGATTTCCGCTGTCTTGATTCCACGCATTGAATCGTCCATAAGGTACAAGGTGAAAGAGTGTATAACATCAGTTGCGCAGGTATATGGGTGTACCATTACCAAAAGAAAGGCATTTCTCGGATGTAAACGTGTGTTTGAGATTGCTTATGGTAATTGGGATAAGTCATTTTCCAATCTACCTAGGTACATGGATGCTTTGCAACACTTTAACCCCGGGAACGTTGTTGAATGGAAGCTTGAGCGGAGTCTGGGAATACCAGAATACATATTCAGATATGTGTTCTGGGTATGTAAACCAGCCATTGATGGTTTTGTGCATTGTCATCCGGTAATCTCCATACACATCACACATGTATATGGAAAGTATGATATAAAGAGGTTGATTTCCATTGCAATAGATGCTAATGGAAGCATATTTCCCCTCGCATTTGCTATTTATGCCAATGAAAGTCAAGAGACTTGGACATGGTTTTTAAACCACTTGAAGGAGCACGTTATGAGACCACGTTTAGGTATTTGTCCAATATTTGATCGGCATGGTGGGATTTTATGTTCTGTGCAGACTTTGGATGCATGGAAGGAGCTGTATGCCTACCACCGTTACTATGTTAGGCACTTGAAGGTCAACTTCCAGCGGGCTGATCCGAACAAGAGCTTATATGATTTAATGTGTCAGGCACTTGAAGGCTAACTTCCAGCAGGCTCATCCGAATAGGAGCTTATATGATTTAATGTGGATAGCTGCAACAGACCATCAACAGTGTAAATTTAGGATGCAAATAGACTTGATCATGCAGGAAGACAAAGGGGCTTATCATTGGTTGATGCAACATGAGCTTGATAAGTGAACTTTTCATAAGGATGGTGGCAGAAGATGGGGAATTTTGAATACAAATGTGTCAGAGTCTTTCAACGGGTTGTTGAAGTTTTCCCGTGGATTTCCTATCACTGCCATGGTACGGATGTCATTCAAGCATATCGCGGAGAGGTTTGTTGAAAGATCCCGCAGTGCATCGTCCTTGTTGGAAAGGGGTGTTCAATTTATACCACAATTGATGAAACGATTTGAGAAATATAGGAAGCTGGAACATTGGCATACATATTTTCAATATGGCAATGATCGATATATTTTTGAAGTTCACACCGGTTTGCATCAAAACCGTTGTAATAATATCCACACCATCAATGAATCAAGGCGATTATGCTCATGTAGGAAATTGTCGATTTATCACTTGCCATGCTCACATGACATATTTGCAGCGACGAGGTATGCTGATAAAGAATATAGTATAGCTGCATATGTAAACACCTATAGCGGCCACTTCCAACCAGTGGGTTCTAATCACTATTGGCCGCCGGAACCATTTAAAATAGTGCGTAACAAGGATTTTGTGCATCGCCGGCAAGTGCATAAACGATTGCGGATACGGAACCAAATGGATGTTAGTGATACCGTTTGTGCACTTAAATGTGGTATATGATCCCAAATAGGACACGATCGCCGTAAATATCCTACAATCGGTTTGGGAAGCGGTGGCAATTCAGCTCCCGATGGCAGTTCATCCAATGTTGGCAATTTTCAAGCATAAAATTAGTTATTTGTAGTAGTATATTTTGTTGTATTAAGTATCTCTAATGGTGCTGCTTGCAATATTTATGAAATAAAATTATGTTTCCAATAGTCTTAAGTCTAATTGACAATTAGCATTGACAATTCAATACAATACTTAAAAATAACTTGAAGAAATAAATAACAATTTTCATTTGCCATTATCGTCACTGTCGGGCACTATTTCATCGTCATTGTCTTCATCTTCTTTGTCAACATCTTGTACGCATCTGTCCGGGCCGAGGGCATCATAATCTAGGCCAAGTTAACACACACTTCTCGTATTTTATGGCTATCATCACTAAGATCACTTGCTTGATTTCTACAACAATATGGGACTCTTACGTCCAACGTCTTCTGTAGAAATTTTGGTAACATAGGATAACAAGGTCTCTATGCAATTTTTCATTCTCTAATAAATCCCAATGCTAATCCTCCATTCCGTGCAGGTAGTTAAGATCATCCGGTGCATGATGAACGGCTAGTGCCTTTTCCATCTCTAAAATTTCCTTCATCAAATGTCGAATAACTTCTGGTTTATCTCTGTGTGTGTTTGTTTGGAACGTTGCAGACAATGCTTGTGGTAAGACTAGACCATGCCAATGGCATAGTACTTCATAATCACACCTTTTTTAGTATAGGGGAACCCTTTGTAGTTTTTTCACATCAAATTTGCGTACCTTCAGGTTTTGTAGAATGTGCTTCCCCCTCAATAATCTGCCCTGCAACTTTGAGATCAATATGTATATTGATAGGCCTATTTTCCAACGGAGTAAAATACCATACCACCTATCATCCACCAAATCAGCATAGCAATCTAGCTTGTGTTTTCTAAGGTAGGGATCAATTTTTTTATGAAGTGTTCCATGTGGATCTTTTGAACTACCTTCACCCTTTTGCCTCTTCTTAAACAACTTATTAAATGTAAGTGGCATTTTTTAAATGGTTGTTGAAATGAATAACTGAAAATTGGTTCAACTTAAAAACAACTAAATAGGAGGTAGTTCAACATGACACATGTGCAATATGCGATATGTTGACCTGAAACATAGCGCATAAACAATATGCATTATGTATCTTGTCTTGTAGACCTAAAAAGCCTGCATGAACTTGTACTATAAAGAATCTTTTGTACGTGAAACATAGCACATAAACAATATGCATTGTGTCTTTTCTTGTCGACCTGAAAAAAACTGCATGAACTTGTACCGTAAAGATCTGAAATACTACAAATCATGTTTGCTTAACCTTTGGAATCATACTGATGAGTACGAAATACAGATCTGGAAACTCGAAGAATAACTTGCAGCAGCGAAGAAGCAACTGAAAGAGGCAGAAGAAGAAAATAATCGGTTGCAAGAAATATTTTAGCGGTTGAAGCAGAGAATAATGGGCGATAATGACTAAACAAATACATGACTATTTTAAGTATAGTTATTATTTTTATGTTGTAGGTTTCATGTATTATGTGTTTTTAACGTATTTTAGTTTATGTTAGTCTGTCGTATTTTTAATTTTCTATTTTTAACCTAATCAATAAGACTAAAACTAAAAACACATGCGCTTATAATGTAAAACATCAATAATATTTACAAAAATATTGAATGTCATATATACAAATAAAAATACATATCAATGTGTCCTACAACCTGTATGCTTTAGTGCATTGGCTGGCGTGAGGCGCATACCATCCCGACCAGCTACGCTATCCGGATCATCCTCATCTCGTCGCCTCTTTATCTGAGGATGTGCTGTAGCATGATCGTCTAAAAGGCTAGCAGGATCAGCAGAGGCATCCGTTGAGCCATCAGCGAGCTACAAAATATTAACAGAATTTAGTATATGATATATAGAACAATAACATAATAGTTTTAAAAAAATTAATTGACAAACCTGTGTCTCAGTTGGCTCCTAAATAAGAACCTGCGTCTCCGGCGGTGGAGTATCACACATTGTGGCCTCGTGATAGGTAATGGCAAAATCATTAAAAAAATATAAAAAATTTAGATATTACTGACTAATAATTAAGGAAAATAAGTTTAAGTAATGGTAATACAAACACAATTGCATTTGAGTAGGCACACAATGCTCTGGGGGAATTCTGAGGTGCACTTGACTAGATGAAGGCTGTGATGTCTCCACCGGATGTGATGTCTCCACCGGATGTGATGTCTCCCTCTCTGTGGATGGAGTATCCTCAGCACCCCTAGATGAAGAGCCATAACTCAGTCTTCTACCACTATGCACCTCTCGCATCGGCCGATCATCTGCAACCCTCAATGACTCTCGAGCAGCAGGAAAATACTGATCCCAATCATACGCCATAATGGCGGTGCCCGGGATCAACATTAGAGCTGTCGCGGTAAATTATAAAGTCCCTGGTGACAAATGAAGGTTGAATGATAGCATATCATCGTGAGCATCCTGTGGCTCAGCAAAGTCACCCGGCAGATCATCACCAATATCATCCACGGGGGCCTTAATGCCGCTTTGCTGGGGACCCCGTCCTTGCCGACCACCACGACCACGTAGGCTACCCCTTTCTCTCTGGACATGCCTTCCACGTGCTGGGGGCACGCCCGGCCCCTGATGGTAATCCTCAGGCGGCACATACACAATATCAAAATC
>AWOL01S0345857.1:0-16972 GCA_000715115.1 Nicotiana otophora | reverse complement strand
TTGGATAGCTGAATGGAAAGAGGTATTGTACCGGTACTCAGCCATAGGCAAGCATGAGTACCAGTTGACAACATCTTCATTACAGTAGCATCTTAAATATGCTTCAAGTTTTCTGTTCAACACCTCAGTTTGTCCATCAGATTGAAGGTGATATGCTGATGAGGTGTGTAGTTGTACCCCTGTAGTGTAAAGAGCTCCTTCCAGAAATCACTCAAGAAGATACCATCTCTGTCACTATGTCTAGGAAGACCTTAGCAAGTGACTAAACAATGTAAGGGTGTTTTAATGGAATAAAATGACCATACTTACTGAACCTATCTACCACTACTAAGATGACCTTACAACCATTTGATTTAGGCAGGCATCAATAAAGTCTATGTTGATCTGTGACCATACCACATTTGGGATAGGTAGTGGCTGCAATACACTTAGGATAAGCAGCTAGATCTGATTTATTCTTTTGGCAAACATCACATTTCTGGACAAATTTCTTTACTTCCTTTCTCATATTTTTCCAATAAAATAGTGTTACCAACCTTTTTAATGCATCTTCAACCCCTGAGTGACCATCTTGAGGGGCAACATACCACAATGTCATGATGTCTTCTCTTAGTTCTGGCACCTTGCCAACTAACAGCCTTCCTTTCCTCCTCAAATGTCCTTAAATCCAAGGAACTGTTTGTGAGTAGTAGGATCCATTTGGAGTTCTTCAATAAGTTGCTTAAGCTCCTGATCTGAGTTCCAGCTAGAAGCTATGGCTTGGAAAAGATCACTGTTGTGGGGTGAGATTACTAATGCTAACAATTTAGCTCCAGTGAACCTTGAGAGAGCATCAGCTACCTTGTTTTCTACTCTTTTCTTGTACTCTATAGAGTAGTCAAAGGGCATCAACTTAGTTAACTATATAAGTTGAGAGTTGGTGTGAAGTTTCTGCTCCATAAGGAACTTTAGAACCTTCTGATTAGTCCATATCATAAACTTTTGCCCCAGCAAGTATTGTGACCATTTAGTGGCTGCATGTATAATAGCCAATAACTCCCTATCATAGACAGATACAACATGTCTAGGTGATAAAGCCTTCCTAATAAAAGCTATTGATGACCTTCCTGCATGAGAACTGCCCTAATCCCATAGCCACTTACATCAGTCTCCATAATGAATGTCTTATTGGCATCAGGTAACGCTAGAATAAGAGCATGAGTAAGTGCTTGCTTTATTTCTGCAAAAGCTGAATCAACTGTAGATGACCACTTGAGATTGTCATTCTTGGTCAGCTTAGTTAGAGGTTTGTAGATAACTCCAAAGCCTTTGATGAACCTCCTGTAGTAGCCAGCTAAACTTTAGAACCCTCTCATCCGTTTGAGCATGAATGGGGTAGGCCAATTTCTCACAGCTTCTACTTTGTAGGGATCAGTAGAAATACCTTCTGATGTGATGAAATGGCCCAGGAATTCAATCCTGTGAACACCAAAGAAGCATGCTCTTTTTGGCAAACAGTTGATGCTTCTTCATTTCCATAAAGACGGATTCTAGATGAGCCAAATGGTCTTCCATAGTACAGTTGTAGATCAGTATATCATTAAAGAAAACCAACACATGCTTCCTAAGGAATTTATGAAAAATAAAATTCATTAATCCTAGGAAGGTTGAAGGAGAATTTGAGAGCCTAAATGGCATAACCAAATACTCAAAATATCCAGAGTGAGTTCCGCAAGCATTTTTAGGTACATCTTCCTTTGTCATTCTAAGTTGATGGTAGACGGACCTTAGGTTTATCTTAGAAAAGACCTTGGACCCTCCTAATTAATCTAACAAGTCTTCCACAATAGGAATGAAAAACTTGTTCTTTATAGTATGCTTATTCAGATCCCTATAATCCATACAAAGTCTCTATGTGCCATTCTTTTCCCTACCAAAACCGCTGAAGATGGAAAGGGACTATAACTAGGTTGGATGATACCTTGGTCCAACATCTGTTGCACCAAACCTTCAATAATGTCTTTTTTCACTGAAGGATATCTATAGGATCTTTTATTCACATGTTCAGTACCAGCCTGTAATACAATCTTGTGGTTAAATACACCTCTAGAAGGCGGCAGTTTAGTAGGTTCCTCAAACAACTTAGAGTACTCAGATAGCAACTGCACTAATCTAGCATCTGTTTTAGGTTCCTCCTTAGCATTAATTGCATGCCATTGCTCCCCTATACTCCCCATGGGTACTACTTGAATCATACATAGTTGAGAGGTGTTACTTGTATGCTTGGCTAGTTTTCCAGCTTCGTGAACCTTAACTTGGCTGCCAGTACCTCTGAGAAGATGCTTTCTTCCTTTGTACCAAAATTCCATAGTCAACTTCTTGAAGTTTGTCTTTATGTCTCCAAGTATCAGTAACCATTGCACTCACAATACTATTCCACATGAGCCTAATGGTAGCATTAAGAATTCGGCTGAGAATTTTACACCTTGTAATAACCATATAATTGTACAAATTCTGTCGACCATCATATTCCCATTAGCAGCAACCACTATTTGAGGATGAGTAGACCTGATCTTACACCCCAAGTAATTGACCAAATCAGGATCTATGAAATTGTGGGAACTACCAGTGTCAATCAGTATATTCAGTGCCTTTTTTGCATGATAACCAGTCAGTCATCTTTAGAGTTCTATAACCCAAGAAACCATTCAAACATGAATAGAAATTTCCATATGTTCTATAGGATGAGATGATTCTAGTTGACTGAATCCGTCTTCATGTAGTATTAGTTCTTGCTCCTCATCTGTGTCTTGCACTTCTTCTGTTTCCTCCAATTCCAACAGATATAACTGTTTGGAGTTCTTACACCTATGCCCAGGTACATACTTCTCATTGGAGAAGTAATACAATCTCCTTGCCCTTTTTTATTCATTTCATCCCGAATCAATATTCTTCTATTGAATCCTGTAGTATAAGTTGAATTACTTGAGTTAAAAGTAGGTAATAAAGGTTTACCAGTAGTTTCTTGTCATGCATATCTCTTGGTTGAGGGATTTGGTGTATAAAATTATTGTTTGGTTGTAGCTAAGTAAGCTTCCCGCATTCTGTAGTTCTATACACCTGTGATAGTGTAGTTGGATTGGTGAGTTTGACTGCAATGTTCATCTCATGTTTCAAACCCCCAAGGAAACAAACAACTGATTGCATTTTCTTGAGACAATCTTGCTCTATTCAGATTTCTCTAAAAAATAGCTTGATATTCTTTCACACTTTCAATTTGTTTGATCTTTTTGATTTCCTCCATTGGATCATCAATATCAGCCCCAAATCTCTCTACTAATTCCATAACATATTCATTCCAAGTAGTTGGTTGCATGTATTATTTGTACCTCATGAAGGATAGATGTCATTGTATAGCTTCTCCTTCCAATTGCATTGCAACTATTTCGACTTTTTCCTCAGCATCAACCTTCTCCATGGAGAAGAATTGTTCAATTTAAATCGCAGAAACGCCATTCTAGACCACCTAGAGAAGTTAGAGTTGTGATGGTTGCAACTAGTAGGGATCCTTTCTTCGGATGGTTCACATTCGTTTTGTAATGGAGATTTTTCCTTTAGAGGTTCTCTAGAATTTTGTCAGATGTTCTTTCAACTTAAAGACTGTTTGATCCAATTGCTTCAGATGTGAAACTTCACCAGACAAAGCTCCAACATCTGCTATCAATTTCTGCATTAATTCATGCAAATAAACTAGATCTTTAATTAAATTATCACTTGATCGAGTACCCTTTACCATGATTTTCAAGTATTATTGGCTCTGATACCAACAATACACAATTGCAGGAATTCAAGATGAACTCGAGGATCGTAAAGTTGATTCAGGAAGAATCTTCGAGAGGTCAGCTAGAAATGAAAATCATAGAAGAGAAAAGAAGGGAAGAGAGAAGATTTAGGATTAAAGTGTATATCTCATTGATGATTCTGAATATGTATTACAAATGTATTTATATCAATTACATTGTATCTTGAGTTCCAATCCTATTGACAGATTCTCTCATTAACATAAGTTAGTTATTGTAACTAACTCTAACGACTTTTTGAACTACTAACTAACTGTTCATTTCTTAACTAACTAATCGACTCTTTTTCAATAACTTGTATCATTGAAAAGTTACTTCAAAATTTAAAAACTTATTGCGGCCAAACGGACACGCAAGTATACGCGATCGTCAAGTAATAAAGTGACTAAAAATCGAATGTCGAACCCATGAGGACTTGTGATTAGCTATTAACTAAATTAAACTATCCTAAATATCTAAACAAGAATTAAACCTAGATGTATTTAATTCTAAACTAATTAAAATAAAGAAAAACAAATAGTGAACTTTGAATAAGGGAAAAACAGATTTTGATGATATCAATATAATGAAAACGATCTAGGGTCATGGACTATCTAACAATCCTATTGTATACTTCAATTTAATTGACTAATTAATTTATTTGGTTTATTGGTTGAAGGGGTTAATATTGCTCATAAGAATCTATCAAGTTCTTACTCGCCTATTAAAGTAAACCTAACGCCTATATGTCTATTAGAGTAGAATTAACACGAATGCATTCGTAATTCCCGTATAATAACCAAGTAAGGCAATCAACATATGTCTATCCTAACCGTGAATCTATTCTCTGATGCCTCGGTTCAAGAACTTGCTCTACTCAATCCTATGTACAACCTAGAATTTCCACTTTCGAGTTCAACTCTAGATTCGTAGATAAAGTATTTTATTGGTGATCAAGCGATCAAATAATTAAGCGCAAGATTGAATAAATAAACTAATAAACTAAGAAATCAAAATTAATATTCGAATATAATGGTTATGAAAGAACCACAACCCTAGAAAGTGAAGTTTATCTTCACATAAACATGGTGGCCAAACAACAAATCATACAAAAAAACATAAAAATTACTAAGTTTGATGGAGGAAAAAATAAAATTCGGCCTCCACGGCGGATCTGTGCTCTCCTTTCGTCAAAAATTACTCTAAAAAATGCCACCCTCCAAAATAGGTTTAGGACCCCTTTTATACGAGTTGGGGGGTGTGTAGGGCCGAAATAACCTTGTCACACGCGAAATAGGAGACTTTCCGTCACCTAGCGCCCTGGGTAGCGTGGAGCGCTAGCCCTGGCGCTGAGTCCAATATGATGTAAACTTAGGGTCTACCAAACTGTATAAAAAAACTGGTTCTCTATCAGTTGCAATAGAACACATACACACAATAGTAAGTAAAAGACACAACAAAGTTTTACGTGAAAAACTCCCAGCTCGCGGGATTAAAAATCACAACCTACCCTCGTAGGATTTCAACTTCACTAACTGAGCAACTTTTAGATTACAACCTATTGTAATCTTGACATTAACCTCTTAATCCCTCACCTACTTGTAATAATACTATTACAATCTTCTTTATAATAACTCTACTACAAAGCACACAGTTTGACTAACTCTAGCCAAAACACCAACACAAAGTTTTTGATTTTACAAAAGATCTAATGCATAAATGCTTCTAAATAAGCTGGGTAGGAGTTACAAATAGATGACACTAACAAAGACACAACAATACTAAGGATGCATGATAGATTTGATATTGGGATCTGGTCCTTGCTTCTGTTGTTGCTTTATTCTTCACCGACTTGAAGTCGGTAGCACACTTGAGAGAGAATTGATGATTTTGGTTTGTGCAAGTGTATCCATTTACCTTGCCTCATGTTGCTAATATACAAATGAGGTCATTAGATGATGTGTGTAATTATCTGGTACAAGGCATGCTCCATGAAGTACCTGATGCACTGTTGTGCATGCAGAAAATAATGTAGTGACTTTAGAGCTGTAGAGAGTTGACTGGTACTGTCATCAGAGGAACTGATGGACATCTGTTCCCTCTCCCGTTCTTCGACTCGAGTTGTTGGGATTTGTGCTAGATTTGAGACTTGTTGTACCACTTTGAGGATGTGTAGCAAGTTCTCAATCTGGTTCTTGTTAAGAAGTTTGTTAGATCATCAAAATACACAAAGGCACGTAACTTAACATTTTTCCCATTTTTGATGTTGACAAACTTATAATTGAAGTTCCCCCTAAGAACCAAATTTTTCTGCAAAAAGACTTTATTCCCCCTAAAAACCTGAGGACTTGTTCCCCTTCTCAATTACCTTCCCCCTTTTGGCATCATAAAAAGATTATACACAAGTAAACGCAAAAAAAAAAGTCTAGAAAATTTAACTTAGGCCACATGCGTGCACACAACATGGTTAAAACATAGCGCAAGAGTATAACATGCACAGTAAAAGATGAGATGCTCATTAATTTTAAGGAGAAGAAATCAGAGATAGTAGCATCATTGTTACAAAAACATCCACAAAAAATATCTTAAAGTACCAGCCATAGGAACCAAAAAAAAAGATTAAGGTAGGACAGACATCATTCAACTGGACACTGGAAGGGAACTGTTTAAAGGGCACTAGAAAGGGGAGGGAAGGATGAGGAGGCAAGGGTTCTGAGAAGAATGTCCATTCAAGCATTTTCAGACACTTGCTCGTTAATCAGCCGCTCCTTCAGGTCCTCGACCTGTTTCCTGAGATCTGCATTTTCTGCAGTCAGGCGGGCAACCTTTGTGCCTTGTGCACTGTTGGAACTAGGTGCCTCCTTGTCCTCACTAAGCTGCCCTTAAAGAATGGCATTTCGTGCCTTCAACCTCCTTATCACCTCATTTGCAGCATTCTGAGCATCAATAAATTGAGAAATAGTGAAATTGCTACCAACACCCCATTTCTTGTCAATACACTCACATTCCTTCAAGGTTGTCTTTGAGAAAGTTTGCTTTCAAGTTCCCATTGTTGCTCTTCTCAAAGGGACTTTGATGAAGTTAAACACCTTAGTGAGCAAGAACCCATAAGGCAAGCCATGATTGTCGTCCTTGAAGTCTGCCACTTTTTTCATATGCTCAATCATAAGACCAGGTAGATTGATGGTGGTGTAGGCATCTAGTGCTTCCATGAGGAACATATCTGCTTTTGAAGTAATAGGACGCCTTTCTGTGCGAGGAAGCAAGACCTTATTCACCATCTCAAACAGAAGTTGATACAGTGGAAGGAGGGCCTTCTTATGCACTCGTTCCCCCTAATGCACAGCATCATCCTTCAGAATGGCTCTTCTGAAGTTAGGAGAACAGGTCCCTTCAATGGATGAGAGCCCTTCAGTAGGCACTCCCAAAATACTCCCTAGAACAGTCTCGTCCATCACAAAATCTACACCATTGACCTTCAAGCAAATGTTATCATCCTCCACTATAAACATATATGCATAGAAGCTACGAACCGCTTCCTCATACACCTTGTGGCTCTCATTTGTGAACAGATGAGTCCACTTCTGAAACTCACAAATGTCAAATAGTTGTCTCATCCCTGATATCTCGAGAATGTCAGTTTCAAAAGTTTTGTCCCATAGCACCCTCTGTTTCCTAAGGTTTTCTCTGTCTCCATCCTTTGACATAATCACTTTGGCCTTCTTGGAGGAACCAAGTTCCTCGTTGTCACTAGCTTTTCTCTTCACCGACTTTCTCACATTTTTCTCCTTTTTTTCAGACTTCTCACCAGATTTCTCACCAGACTTCTCTCCAGACTTCTCTACAGCTTTCACAGATGGCCCTCTCATGGGATTTGGAATCACATATTTCTTAGAGTATTTACGAATTAAGGAAGCAGGTTCCTCATTCACCACTTCATCGTCAACATGAACAACATGTGCTGGAGGCACATCCTCCTCATTTACTAGCTTTTCCCCTTTCACCAACCTCCTTCTTTTCTTTTCCTCTTTTGTTTTCTTCAGAACAGTCTTATAAGCTTCTTTCTTTTGTATCCTGGTAGTGTGTCTTTTAAGAATGGGCTCTTTGGGAACTGCCCTACCACTTCTGGCAACAATGAAGCTTGCCACAATCATATTATCATAGTCTTTCTCACTATTTTTATTTTCCTCTTCGAACAGAGATCTCATCTCAGGAATGACAAAGTTCAACGACTCAGCATCTAAGTGAGGAGAAAGAGAAAGATCAGTACTGACCTGGGGCTCTTTTGAAGAGCAAAGGGTTTCATCCCAAGTAGGAGCAGAGTGTTCTTCTTGGGCAGAAGGATCAGGTCCCTCTGTTGTTTCCCCAGTAGTACTGGCTGGTGCCAAATTTTCAAAGGGCGCCAATTCCCCACCTTCAACTCTGTGACTTTCACCTCCGCCCTGAGACCCAATGGTCTCATCATCACACTCATATCCTCTAACCAATCCTCCTTCTGTAGAAATCAGTAATATGTTCTCAATTGCTTCTCTTTTATTCACCACCAAAATAGTATCAGAAGATGCACGAAGAACATTACCTATCGGAGTGGCAATATTCAGATCAAAGATAGGAGCGGGTATTGCTGATACTTTACCACTTCCAACCACATCTTGTTGAGTTTCAGAGATTTCCCCAACCTTCTGACTGGAGACCTCTTGTCCCTCGTCTCCGTCTAGTATTTCGTCCTCTGCCATTTTTTTCGGCGATGTAGAAGGAGAGGTTGTATCAATGAATCTCTTGGGGTTCTGAGTCTTACGACTGCGATGAGAACCAGTACTCGATTGGTTGGAGTAGAGACAGTAGATGGTTGTTGGTCTGGTGTGGGATTTTGACTAGGTGACGATTGAGACTCAGACGCACCCTCTTGTGCTTCGTCAGACGAAGACACAGTAGGGATGACACAAGTAGTGCTTGAAAACACTGGATTCTGAGACATAATGGAGTTTGGAAGTAGAGACATGAGAAAGAAAGGGTTTGCTTTTGAAAGAGAAATGAATTTTGTGGCTTTGATGTGGATAGTTGGGAAAGAGACGTCTTTTTGGGGGTTATTTAGAGGGAGTGAAGGACCAGTTACGAATATGTGTAATGTATTGGGTAGACGAGTCGGTTACAAATGGGTGTGGCGTTTGGGTTTTAAACAGATGAGAGAGAGAGAGACAGAAACATTTAATGATGTGGCACTTTTATAGCCGTTTAAAGTGTGCATGAGTGTAAAAGTAACTACTAATGTGAGTCAAGGCCCTGACTGAATTTTGTAAATGAGAGCTTAATCATTTTACGCAGATGCAACGTTATTGGTTGCTTGTTCACTCTGTAATTTCCATGCCTGTAACGTTATAGAGATGAGTTAGAATTTGCTAGAAAACACTTTTTAGCATTTTTACCTGTTCATTCTTTCATAGCCAATCATTAAGATCTGGTACTCAATTTGATTTTATCAGCCCCAATGCAGTTGATTCTTTTCAAAATTCTCTCTGCTCAATGCTTTGGTGAAGATATCTGCTACCTGGTCCTCTGTTTTGCAGAACTTCATGCAGATGTGGCCTTTTTCATTATTATCCCTGAGAAAAGGATGTCGCACATCAATGTGCTTTGTTCGCTTATGCTGAACTGGGTTCTTTTCCACATTGAGAGCACTTGTGTTACCACAAAGTAGTGGCACACAATCTGAAAACACACCAAAGTCCTCTAGTTGTTGCTTGATCCACATCAGTTGAGCACAATAAGAGGCGACTTCCACATATTCAGCTTCTGCAGTTGAAAGAGCCACATAGTTTTGTTTCTTCGTATCCCATGAGATTAAGCATGACCCTAGAAAGTGTGCCATGTCATATGTGCTCTTTATATCCATCAGATAGCCAGCATAATTAGTATCAGCATATCCAATTAAGTCAAAATTATCTCCTGAAGGATGTAGAGAACCAGGTCATACATTCCTTTGAGATGCCTTAGAATCCTCTTGGAAGCTTTCAGATGAGATTCCTTTGGACTGGATTGAAATCTAGCACATAATCCCACACTAGCTGTGAGATACAAGAGTGAACCAATGATGCCTCTATACATGGTTTCGTTCCTAGGAGAACCAGGTTCATCCGTGTCTAGATGAGTGGCAGTGGCAATAGGAGTATCAATGGTCTTTAAACTTTCAAATCTCTTCAGGAGCTCTTTAATGTACTTCTGCAGACTTATCATTGTTCCCTTAGGGGTTTGCTTAACTTGCAACCCTAAGAAAAAATTCAATTCCCCCATCATGTTCATTTCAAACTCGCTTCCCATAAGCTTTGCAAACTCCTCACATAAGGAGTCATTTGTTACACCAAAGATGATGTCGTCAATATAAACTTTAACAATGAGCAGGTTCCTCCCCCGTTTCTTCAAAAGTAGGGTGTTGTCAATTTTTCCTCTTGTAAAGCCATTTTTAAGAAGAAACTTGGACAACATTTCATACCATGCATGAAAGGCCTGTTTCAGCCCATATAATGCCTTGTCAAGTTTGAATACATGTTCAGGATGCTCATGACACTCAAAACTAGGTGGTTGTTTGACGAAGACTTCTTCCTTTAAATATCCATTCAGAAATGCACTTTTTACATCTGTTTGGAACAATTTGAATTCCATGTGAGATGTAATGGCAATGAGGATTCTGATGGCTTCCATTCGAGCAATTGGGGAAAAAGTCTCATCATAGTCGATCCCTTCTTCTTGATTGTAGCCTTGAACTACTAGCTGGGCCTTGTTCCTTGTTGTATTCTCAAACTAATTAAGCTTGTTTCTGAACACCCACCTGGTTCCTATAACCGTTCTGTCTGAGGGTCAAGGAACCATATGCCATACACGGTTCCTGTCAAATTGATAGAGTTCATCTTGCATAGCAGTAATCTAGTCAGTATCTTTCAATGCCTCCTTGATACTTTTGGGCTCAATTTGAGAAAGGAAAGTTAAGAATGCAAATGAGCTTCTTATCTTTGATCTGGTTTAAATTCCTGAATAAAGAGGAGTGATCACATTTTGGAGAGGATGTGAACTTTTGTGCTTTCAGTTAGACACCTGAATCTCATTGTGTGAGGATCCAGGTTCCTCAGAATGGGATCCGTTGTTGGCATCTATGGATGGGTGAGTATCACTTCTCTACTCAGTATCAGGGGTTCCTTGCACGGCATCAACAACTCTATCTTCTGCTTCAGTTGTTGTGATGGATGAACTAGGTTCTTCTGTATCAGCTGAAGGTTCTGTTGTATTTTCTTTGTTGGATTCCTTGACTTGGGTCATCAAATCAGCCTTTCCATTTGCCATATCAATGACTTCTCCAGGAACCTTCGACTACTCTACGTCTTGATCAATCTTATCATATGAATCTTTCCCACATAAGTGGTTTGATTCATCAAAAATTACTTATATTCTTTTTTCAACACATTGAGTCCTTTTGTTGTTGACCTTGTATGCTTTGTTTTGTGAGGAATATCCAAGAAAGATTCCTTCATCACTTTTGGCATCAAATTTTCCCAACGCTTTCTTACCATTATTGTGAACAAAGCATTTGCATCCACAAGTTTTTAGGTGAGTTAGCTTGAGCTTCCTCCCGTTCAACAATTCATATGGAGGTTTGTTTAGGAGGGACCTGATCATGCACCTGTTCACTAAGTAGCAAGCGGTGTTGACTGCCTCTGCCCAAAAAGCTTTTTGCTGCGCCACTGTCAATTAGCATAGTTCTTGCCATGTCTTCAAGAGTCCTATTTTTCTTTTCCACAACACCATTTTGTTGGGGGTGTTCTGGGAGCTCAAAAATTGTGACTTATACCATTTTCAGCACAGAATTCATTGAATTTTTCATTATCGAACTCTGTTCCATGATCAGACCTTATACTTACAACATTATAGCTTATCTTCACTTGAATCTGCTTCAAAAGGCAATAAAGACTGGAAAGGTTTCATCCTTGGTTCTGAGAAATAAGGTCCATGTGAATCTGGAGTAGTCGTAAACTATGACGAAATTGTACTTCTTTCCTCCTCTACTTGGCACCCTCAAAGGTCCACATAGATCCATATGGAGGAGATCAAGTATCCTTGAGGTGCTTACTTCATTCTTGGGCTTGAAGGAGGACCTGACTTGCTTTCCTCTTACGCATGCATCACACACCTTGTGATTTTTGAACCTTGACTTGGGCAGCCCACGGACCAGGTCCTTCTTGACCAACTTGTTCAGCAATGAAAAGCTTGCATGTCCTAATATTCTGTGCCACAACTCAGTATCATCATTAACAACACTCAAACATTTAATATCCCCATTGTGCAAAGACTCAAAATCAGCAACATAGATATTTTTGAATATGTTTGCCAACAGAAACACTTCACCGGTCACAAGATTTGTGACTGTGCAAGTATTTGATAAGAATTCCACTTTGTTTTCTTTGTCGCAAATTTGAGAGACACTCAGTAGGATATATTTAAATCCATTCACATAGTATATATTCTCAATTGAATGAGTGAGCGTCTTCCCAACTTTTTTCTACTCCTAGAATGTCTCCCTTTTTGCCATTGCCAAAGGACACACTCCCTCATTGCAGGGCTTTGAGTGAAAGGAAATCATCAATGCTTCCAGTCATATGCTTAGAACAGCCACTATCCATATACCATCTTTGGCTACTTCCTTTCACTGCTCCCTACACAAAAAGATCAAGGATTAGACTTAGGAACCCAAACAAGTTTGGGTTCCTTGTAGTGTGGAAAAGGGCGAATTAAACTTCATTTTGTCCAAGAAGGCATTACACGTTTTTATTGGAGGAGCCAGGTTCTTTAGCAGTATTTACATTTTCAACAAAAACTTTATTTTTCTGTTGGGGCTGAATTCTAGCCTTATAGGTTTCTTTAAAGTGCCAGTGTTACCACAGTGAGTGCAAAGCCAGTTATCAAGGAAAATAACATACTTGCTATGTGGATTGTAGGGAGTCCTTTTCTTTTGGAACCCGGATCCCTACATGTTCCCCCCGTTGTTTGTATATATGTAGTGATTGTATTAGAAGACCATGTCCACTTTAGAGATTTTTCTAGGTCATTTTTAACTCTGCCTAGATCTTTCTGAAGTTGTCTGTTTCTTTCAAGTTCAACACATAGACTAAATTTCACCAATTTGAGCTCATTTAAACCTTAATGAGTGCCTCAGTTGCAACTTTCTTTCCCTTTTGGACGTTCCCAGAACTGCTTTCCCTTTTTAATTCCTCAGTTGTTTCTTTTAGATCCAGAACTGCTACCAACAGGTCATCTCTCTCATGCTCTACGTTTTCAATTCTTTCAGTTAGAGCATATTTTTCTTTCTTTAGAACCTCAATGGTCTCTTTTAGGTCAACCACTACAACTACCAGATCATCTCTCTCATGTTCTACCTCTCCTAGTTCCATATTTAACACATTTTTATCATTTATAAGATTATGATAAACATCAATTAAAACATTGGCCAAGGATATAAGCTTCTTTTGAGAGTAAGACTTCAAATTTCTTTGAACGTCTAGAAAGTTTATATCATCATCATCATCATCTTCATCATCGTCAGATTTTGCCATCACGGCAAAGATAGAGTCATATTCAGCTGCTTCGCTTTCAACTGCCATCATGGAGGTGTCACCTTGTTCATCTTCTTCCCCAGATTCACTGGAAGAATCTCCCCATGAAGCAAGAGCTTGTTTCACAACATTATCAGTAATATCTTTTCTTTTGAATCTCCTGTCAAGAACCGGGTTTCTCTTGGCTATTTTGTCTGTGTTGTGCTTGTACTGGTCTTGCACGAGGAGAGGACAGTATTTGATGAAATGTCCTAGCTTCTTACATTTATGACACAAGTCATAAACTTTTGGTTTGCTAGAGCTTCCCCTTTTTGTAATGCCTCCATTCCTGCGAACCATTTTCTGAAATCCATTTGTCAGGTAGGCCATGTCAGCATCCTCACCACTTGAGTCATTGTTGTCTGTCTTGAGGACCAGGTTCTTCTCCCTTTTGGGTTCTCTTATTTCATGGACCTTCTTCTTCTTCATTTCATAAGTCTTCATATTACCAATGAGTTTATCAATGGTCAGCTTTTGAAGATCTTTTGCCTCTATGATGGTATTGACTTTGCTTTCCCAAGAGCCAGGTAATACACTAAGTATTATCCTCACAAGTTTGTTTCTTGGAATGATTTCTCCTAGAGAGTGGAGCTCATTGATGGTGGAGGTGAATCGAGTATGGATGTCCTGAATGGACTCACCATCCTTCATCCTGAATAGTTCATACTCAGTAATGAGCATGTCGATCTTTGACTGCTTAACTTGAGTTTTTCCTTCATGTGCTGTTTGGAGAGCCTCCCAGATCTCCTTGGCGGATTGACAGAAAGAGATTCTGTTATACTCGTCTGGACTAATACCACAAACGAGGATCTTTTTTGCTCGAAAGTGTTTCTCTATAGCTTTGCGATCAACATCATTGTACTCTTTCCTAGTTTTTGGAACTGTCACTGCTAGTTCCTCAATGGTCTTCATGGGAACGAAGGGGCCATTGCATATGACATCCCAGAGCTCAGAATCCTCAGCCATGATAAAATCATGCATCTTTGTCATCCACCATCCGTAATACTGTCCATTGAATCTTGGCGGTCTGTAGGTTGACTGACCTTCTTCAAAGTTTGGTGGAGAGGCCATGTGGATCCTTTCTAGGTGTTAGCCTTATAGAAAGAACCTGCTCTTATACCAATTGATGTAAATGTAGGGTCCACCAAAATGTATAGAGAACCTGGTTCTCTATCAGTTTCCATAGAACACACAACAGTAAGTAAAAGACACAACAAAGTTTTACGTGAAAAATTTCCCGCTCATGGGATTAAAAATCACGACCTAACCTCTTAGGATTTTAACTTTACTAACGGAGCAACTTTTAGATTACAACCTATTATAATCTAGGAATTAAACTTTTAATCCCTCACCTACTTGTAATAACTTTATTACAAGACTCTTTGTAATAACTCTACTACAAAGCATACACTTTGACTAACTCTACCCAAAACATAAACACATGGTTTATGATTTTACAAAAGATCTCCTACATAAATGCTTCTAAGTAAGCTGGGTAGGAGTTACAAATAGATAATACTAACAAAGACACAACAATACTAAGGACGTATGATAGACTTGATGCTGGGATCTGGTCCTTGGTTCTGTTGTTGCTTTGTTGTTCACTGATTTGAAGTCGGCAACACACTTGAGAGAGAATTGATGATTTACAGTTGTGCAAGTGTATCCATTTCCCTTGCCTCATGTTAATAATATACAAATGAGGTCATTGGTATGATGTATGCAATTATCCGGTATAAGGCATGCTCCATGAAGTGATTATTGCACTGTTGCGTGTGCAGAAAATGGTGCACCGACTTTACATCTGTAGAGAGTTGACTTATACTGTCATCAGAGGAACTGATGGACATCTGTTCCCTCTCCCGTTTCTTTGACTCAAGTTGTTGGGACTTGTTCCAGATTTAAGACTTGTTGTTCTTGAGCATTTTGAGGATGTGTAGCAGGTTCCCAATCTGATTCTTGTTAAGAAGTTTGTTAGACCATCAAAATATACAAAGGCACGTAACTTAACACAGTAGCCTGCCGCCTAACTTTCAATTCTTGCGCTTTCCAAATCCAATTCGTTGCCTAGTTCTTTGACTTAATTGATGTCTTCTTCATTCTTGGTAGTGCTATGGTGCCTAACTCTTGCTTTCAAGCTTCCTTTGACATTGGCCATGTAATCTCTTCCTCGTTCTTTATTTTCTTTTAAGTTTTGTCTCATATTACTTTGGAGTCTTTGCAAACAAATTTTAATCCTTTCAATATCTCAACTGCCAGACTTCATGACGTGATGTTCACCAGCTCCTCCAATCACTTATCATATGTTTTCATTTCAATTCATATGTGTCCTAATTCATCAAATATAAAATAATTAGCATAATCTTCATAATTAAGCAAATGTGGACATATGAAACATGCAAAACATATGAAAATATGTCCAACATCAAAAATCAATTGATGCTATGTGGTTAAAGGACTGATGTAGTTTTCCTCTGCTGGAAGCTCTACCAAGCGATGATGGTTGTTGCCTCTTGACAATTGTTTGATCATTTAGTTTTAGATTAAATGTAAAATTTTGTAGTCTTTTTTGCACCTTTCGTCGACCCTATCTAGTAAAGGTTCCTTTCGTGGCAATGAAAGCATGTTTTCCAGAGATCTGAGTTAACTTGCTCATTTTTTTCTTTAAAAAAGAAACATGAAATTCTTTGGTACAATGCTCACTCTATGGGAATACTAACGGCGACCCTAATGAAAGTGTCCCAAGCAAAGCTCTCTCATGTCCTAACCGAAGGGTTGACACTATAGATCTTTCTATCCTTTTCAGGTGTGATTCATGTTCATTTCACATTTTTGGCTCACTACAAGTGTTCCCTGTTATGAACCCTAATATATGGAACAAAAATTAAATAGAAAATTCTAGATGCTAAAAATGATACAATGTAGGGCTTTTTCAAGAAGGAATTACAGACATTGTAGCGGGAAATGATGAAAGAGAAGAGGACAATTAAACAGAACAAGAAAACAGAGAAGTGGAGAGAGAGAAAAAGAAAAACTTAGAATCTCGATCACATTCCCTTCCTCCACAGCGCCTTGAGTTATTTATACACCTACATCTTTAGCTAACTTCTCTAACTACTCTTATTATGTAACTAACTAGTAAACTTACCCGTAACATTCACTAATCCACTATTTTGTTACAAATGGATTGTCTTACATCATCTTATTACATCCTTATAAAACGAAGGCATATCTAAAATTGAAATTTTGGTTTAGTAGCCTTTATATTTTAGAGGTAAGTTAGTAGCTTCTATATGGTAAATCATACGTCATATTGTAATCATACATCATATTGTAATCGGATCCAACTTTCCTCTCTAGGTGTTGTTGTCGACCCTCTACGTTGTTTGATTCGCGGGAGCGCCGGGAAGAACCGGATCTCGTCTATTTGCATTATTCGAAGCCTCCGACAGCGCTTACTTCAACTCCGTCATAACCTTATCATGTCGCGTGAGGTGGCCTAGAATGATCGCATGT
>AWOL01S0345439.1:2774-12957 GCA_000715115.1 Nicotiana otophora | reverse complement strand
AGCTTCAACATTTGTTTTCAGTGAAAGGATGAAAGGACTGATGACTCATCTCACAGATTTATATAGAGATACGAGTTTGCGGCGAAATCAGAAATTTATGAAAAAAATTCAAAAAACAAAAGAATGCTAAATTCAAACCTACTATGCAAAGTTAGTGTTGAACCACTATACTTCTATTGTATTAAAGGGATTCAATAATCTATATATAAACAAAAAAGTTATTTTTATTTTATTTATACAGTATAATTTTCTAACGAAGTAACACCTAGCTCAGCCTTGCATCACAAGGAAAAGTTATCTTCTTTTTACAACATCATCAATCCAGNAAACGATACAATACAATACAATACTATACGATACCTTATGAAACGATATATAACAACCATCCAAACAAGTTGTAAATGAAATAGTTGACATTTGCATAATTTTTGGTAGGGACGCAATGGCGGAGCCACCTTCAGTTGAAAATTACACTGTGTTGTTAGGTGATAATTTTATTTTTATGTATATATAATCTGCTTAACTTCTACGTGTGTTTACTTTTTTATATTTTGATATTCCTTAGTGAAATTTTAAGCTCTGCCACTAATTATCTGATACTTGTACTGGTGGAAGGTAGCAAATATCTAGTAAAATAAAGAAGTGCGTGCAAGCTAACCTAAACACTACGAATAAAAAGAAAAACAGAAATATATAGAAGCAACAGTAGATATATTGCATGTGGACACATTTGGCCTTTGCATTGCATGGCTCAAGTTTTGCCATTTTGAGCTAGTTTTTCTGCTTCTTTTTTTTTTGTGCGTTTAAATCAGCTTTTTGAGAAGTCAATCTGCTTTTCTCCTTCCTTTTCTATAATGCGCCTGTGCCCAATAGCTTATGCTGTGTATCAGTCCATCTCACATATTGCTTTTCTATCTTTTCCCAATGTCCCTTATAGTACAAAAATGACCATCAAACAGTCCAAAGTGCTGTTTGGATGTTACTTCTTGCACTATTCAGCATTGAAGGAGAGCCATATAGGGAGCTTCAACATTTGTTTTCAGTGAAAGGATGAAAGGACTGATGACTCATCTCACAGATTTATATAGAGATACGAGGTTGCGGCGAAATCAGAAATTTATGAAAAAAATTCAAAAAACAAAAGAATGCTAAATTCAAACCTACTATGCAAAGTTAGTGTTGAACCACTATACTTCTATTGTATTAAAGGGATTCAATAATCTATATATAAACAAAAAAGTTATTTTTATTTTATTTATACAGTATAATTTTCTAACGAAGTAACACCTAGCTCAGCCTTGCATCACAAGGAAAAGTTATCTTCTTTTTACAACATCATCAATCCAGTCCTGTTTGATTTTTCCTATCCTCAATGGCCAAAAAGGTACTTTCCTCTAAGACCACTTTTCCCAAAATTGACTTCTCCGTGGTACCAAATACTATAATCTAATTGTGATAGTGCCTCTAATCCTCATATTTCGGCTTTCGTCACTTTGGGGAAATCAATTAAGGGGAAGACAAGAAATGGACATTGGCCTACAAATGAAATGAATGTAAACCCCCTTTTTATTTCTTAGTCTGTTTAAGAGGGTTGAAATTTGGTAAAAGCCATAAAGTGGAGTGGAGAGCACTGCCCAAAAGGTAGACAAGACAAAGAAACACAGAACAAAAGAGGGAGTATTACAACTAATTTTTCACTTAAGTGTTAATCATTCATTAAGACAAACGTTAAAATAATTAGATGTTGCCGGGGAATTAACAAATGTTGGTAATGATGTTGTAACTTTAATTGGGACAAGGAGTATAATTATTAGAGAAAAAGCCTGTTTACCACCATGGTTCTAGGTTGCCGGGGAACCCAAAACAACTGGCATTTGCATCAGACAGTACTAATTAATGCTATATCGCCAGTTAACCTCAACATAGTAATCACATTAATCAATCATAGTAATCTTTATAACAGACAGTAAAAACATACAACGTAGGAAACTGGTCGTTCCTGTTCTATACTTTGAAGACAGTGCTAGTAGCGGACACGTTGCTTCAAAGTGGTGTCAGCTTCGCCAGCTTTTCTATTAATAATTATTATATATTTAATTATATTTTTAAAAATTAGATAAATCTAGTATTGCTTGAAAAATAATGCAAAATATATATATAAAATTTTGCGAACGTCATTGGTTATGTCTGTACCACTTCCTCGTGTTTGTAGTATCATGTCATTGTTATTATTTTTCCTTCTCATTTTCTAGCTCTAACGTTGCTGGTATTATCTTTATTGATCTACTGTCTGTTTTCGTCTTCTTAAGTCGAGGGTTTATAGGAAACAGCTTCTCTACTCCGGAATACAATCCTCCCCAGACCCTACTTGTGAAATTTTACTGGGTTGTCGTCGTTTTGCAAACGTTACTGCAAGTGTCCCCGAGCTGCTTTAGAGAATTCAAGCAGGTGGAGGTGGAGGGGAGCTGATTTAAGAGTCATTGGATCAGTGTACTGTACGCACTATAGATTTTGGAGCAGTTAAAGCACTAAGCTACTGCTGAACATGGCATTTGCTGTTCCTTTGGCATGCTTACAAGTTATTTTTCATTCCTTTTTTGTTTCTCTCCTTACAGTTTCTAGTTTACCATTTACTATATTCTGCGATCGGCTAACTAATAAGTAGTTCCTACGAGGAACAGCTGAAAAAGATGAAATGAAAAGGAGAGTTTAAAATCGCCCCACCCTTCTTTTTTCCTTTTTGTCTTGCATTTCTTCACTTCTTTAGAGTCACAGCGTCATAGCTATTGGTACAATTATGTTTTCAACAAAAAATTGTCACTCGCAGAAGCACAATCCATGCACAAATTAAGCAAAATTATTCAACTAGAGTTTGATCAAAAATTAAAAGTTACGTACATAGCATTTTAGTCGTGGGTCAAATTCCGAAGGCATACAGCCATACATAATGTATCAGAACTTATCAGCTTATTCCGTGCACACCTTAACTATTGTTTCTTGTTTAACTGAAAAAGACTAAGCAGGATGGAGATCTTAAACACCCCTTAATAAGTGATTTTTTTAAAAAAACCAATAAGGTATAAACCTTTTTCTTCAAAACTTACCTTTGTCGAATAAATGATCTAAACACATTTCTACAAGAAATTTCAACATTTTCTTTACATTTTATCACGAGTAGATAAGAAATATTTAATCAAATGACCCTCTTAATTACTACTATTATTAACTTAACATATCTCACGTGCACCATATTTAACACTCAGACAACAAGAAAGAGGTACGGTCTAATAAGACTACTACAAAAGAAGTATTTCATTTACCACATGGGAGACGTTTTACGCTTCCACTTAAGATCTCTCACTGGCTATTGTATATTCTCACATTTTCCTCCAAAAAACCTTCCTTTTGTAAAGGTAAATGTATGGCAATTGGTACAAATTTTCCTACGTTCGCATTATATTTTCAGACTTTGATATGATAACTAAAGTTCAAAAAGTACAAATAATTTTACTACTATTTCCCATTTTCTTTATTCCACCTAAGTTTGTGCCATTTCCACACCATGCCCTCCAAAAAAAAAAGACAAACATGCTACTACTACGATCAAGAGCATGATCCTTTTAAGAGGGGGGAAAAACTGTATTGTAACAGCATGAGAAGTGAAGCTTACATGCTTTCATGGATGCACGATCCACTAGAGACTGCAAAAATACCTACCGGCAAAAACAACCCAGAAAAAGTAAAAACATGGAGATGCAGACTCAATGCCCTAAATAAAAAAGTGGGTTACCCCACCACCAGTATATGCAAATGAAATGAATGAGATGGTATGCAATTTGACAGTAAAGAAAATGCAGCAGCTGCTTTGACCAATAAAACGACTGACAGACCCAAAGAAAAAAATAGATGGGACAATATCAAAGAAGCTTTGGCTTAAAGTATCAAGACTACCAAAACTTTGACCTTATACATGCTGACCCTTAAAGCCCTTGGAGAAGATGGCAGCACCGGGACAATTTGGGGCATTTCTCCTTACCAGATAGACTCATGGATGGAAAGACCAACAAACCAGCAGCCTGATATGTTCATTCAGTAAATGACAGCAGGCCCCTTTCAACCCCAATGCACAGCACCAGCAAAATCACATGCAATTCTGAATGGAAGACCTTCAACTCTTGCGTAGTAACCTCCCCCCACCCCCTCCATGGCAAAACAAAAAACTCGACCCCATGGTGCTGGCGCATGAGTTAATGACAACATGATGGTAAATTTCCTCCGTTGTCAGAAAATGGCAATGACAAGACTCGTGAATGCAATCTCGGACCCAACTGGACAAAACCATATGATGCATGCAGGGACTGACTTACTAAGAAAAAAAGTATGTACCAAAGTGGCCACAGCCTCAAACTGAAATGGCACGACTGATGGCCATCTTCGCCCACTCAGCAGATTCCTTAATCAAATGGTCATCTGATGACAAGCATTCATTCAAAAAGTCTTTGCTTGATAATGATTGTTGAATCAATGAACCAGCATTACTGCCCAGAGTATCTGCTAGATCTCCTAGAACTCCAATAGCTGTTTTCATCACCACATCATCCCTAAAATTCGGAAGAAAAATTGGATAGATCCAGGAAATTAGAACAGAGATGACATTGTTAAATATAGAAAATGAGCAATGCAAAAGGAATAATGTAATACTTACATGTCTTTCTCCATGTAAATGCTATCCAGGAATTGCAGAATATGAGGCGCATATGGAATCAGAAGCTGCGTTTTAGGGGAATTCTTGAAGCCCTGAAATATCCCTGAATAAGCCTCCAAGATTCCATTTCTCAGAAGATTTGTGTATTCTATCATCTCATCATCTGCACCAGATGTGTGGGCGGACAGCTCTGCAGCACTCTGCAGCATTGGCATGGCATACATCAAGTACTTCTCAAAATTCTCTCCTATTGCCAAAGCTATGTCACCAAGGCATGAAAATATTGGAGGCTTTACAGATCGATGCAGCTGGTTACTTGACAGGTCCTTGAGAAGCTGAGTCATTATACCATCACAGTATGGTAGGATCTTATCTTCCAAAGCTCTACATACATCACCCACAACACCAACCGTAACAGCACACACTTGGTACTCCTCGAAATTCTGAAGACCCATTTCCAGGTACTTGTAAAATTCAGTCATGTACTTCGCAAAGTCGGGACCAGTTGCATAGGCTAGGGCTCCAATGGCAAGCATGGCTTCCTCATGCACAGTAGCACTTCTACATGCAAAAACTCTGAGAAAAAGGCTCATGATCTGATCTGCATACTGCATGAAAACAAGCTTTGTTGCCTCTGAAGCCCCTAATTTCTGAATAATGACCTGTAAGCATCCACAGAGAAGACCTTGCAACTCACTCTGCTTCTCTCTCTCATCAGATGAAAGCTTTGGACCCTCAAGAGTCTGGTGCAGCTCTGTCATAATGATAGGAGCAAGCTGCAAAACCATTGGAGCTGTTTCATCCGTTGAACACCTAACAACTTCATTCAACGTCTCATATGCAGCAGTCCTAAGACGTGACTCACCAGCATCTTCTCTGTGGGTAACTGTAAGAAGAGATTGCACAATTTCCTGGAAATAAGGTGTCAAGGGAGATGATGCACCCACATCCTCGTAGCCTTGAGCAAGGAAATAGAGAGCACCACAGGCTTTCTCAGCAACATTTGGAGCATCCTTCATGCTCTGAAGTAGAACTGTGATGATCAGCTGACAGTTCGCTGGAGTAATAATGGGTGTCTCCACTGTAGAACCATGAAGAAACTCAAATATCCTTCCCAGGGTCCATGCAGTCGTATCCTTCACATGGCTATTAGGATCCTTTGTCAATGCAGTAAGCATGAAATTCAAAGCAACGTTAACAAGAGGTGTTAACTTGTCAGGAGAAGGACCTTCCAAAATGGAACCAAAGGCATATGTTGCAGCCTCTCTTTGCCTCCAATCAGGCTTTGCAATGTTCTCTTGGATGAATGGCATAACAAGTGAAACAATTTCATCCCCCACGGTCCGGGCCACCAGACCAAGGCAAGTGCCTCCAGCCATTGCAAGATTCCAAGCACCTTCGTCCTGATCCTGATCTTCTTCTTGCTTCAGAAGTGTCTCCAATAGCATAGGCACAAGAGCAGGGAGAGCCTGCTTGATGAAATAATAGCAAGGAACATCAGAATCTGCAGTGAAATCGCCCCCATAATCTTCTAAAATATCAATCTCCTCATCACAGATTGAGCTCCAGAATTCAATAGCTTGAAGAGCAACAGGCTCTACGTCCTCTTTAACAGCCTTTGCTGTAATGTTAAAGATATCTTGGATGTATGGAGCCAATTTCTCATAGTATGTTGATGAAATTGAGACTAAACATTCAAAAGCAGCCTGCCGAATTTTGACTTCTGGAGACAGAGTAGCCTCGCAAACAACTCTCATTATAAAGTCACGCTCCATATCATTGTTGAAGTTTGCGTGAGCAAAACCAAGAGCATTATATAATGCTTGGGTAGCAGCAAGCCTCACATCATTGTTCCCTTCTTCAGCATTCATACCCTGAACTACAGCTGTAAGGATTTTATTTACTTGATCCTGGTCCACAACATCGGGAGAAACTTCTTCACATAAATAACCCAGCGTTTCTAAAGTAGCTTGCTTGACATGAGCAGGGACTTGGTGAATATTTGACAGGAGTGACCCAATCAACTCAGGCCACTGCTTTTGAGGCAGCTCAATGCCTGCAACCTTAGCAATGACTTGTGATGCGGTTGAACGAGCGTCAGACGCAAGAGAAGAGAGCGTCTGTAATAAACATGTCTTTATCTGGGCCTTCACAGCCATATCAAGTGATAGCCATCTTTGCACGAGTTCAAATTTCCTATGTTGTTCCTTGGCATCTAAAGCATTTTTAAGTATTAAACCAGCTAACTTACGACTGTCAACTGGCTTCTCTTCACTAGCAAGCTCTCCAGATAGAGACAACAAGAAACCAGGAAGATTTTGCTCCTGAAACTGTTTTAATGTTTCCTCAGCATGTTTCCGCACTGTTGAATCAACTGACTGTGCATTAAGGAGGACCTGGGTGACTTCCATTGCCATATAATATCTGCAAAGACATGACATGCTCCAGGTTAGATTCCTAGAATCATCCAAATGAATGCACCTGAAGTAATGCTACTCAAAAAAAAAATTAGACAGAATAAAGCAGATAAATTTCAACAAGAGCAAGAAAAATGGAAAAAACAGCAACTATCCATTGGGAAACCATATTGCTAGTTTAAAAAGTATTTCTTAAACGGAAAGGAGCGCAACTTAGATGCAACTAACAGTTCAACGGAGCCGATTCTTACCAATGCTAAATTCATTTTCTCTCATCAAAACGGCCACTAAACAGCACATATAAACATAAATACCCATTTGAACAACCAGGAGAATCCACTTAAGGATAAATGAATGGCAAAGTTTAACCAAATCGAATCTAGAATAAGTAACAACTATGTATAGAAAAGATAAACAGATCAAATTTCCACATTGCATAATGTACCTGCCAATAGTTTTTTTATATATAAGAATATACCAGCCAAAACATAGCAAAAGGATAATGCTGATGGCACAACATAATTACCAACCCAGCAAGAAAAACTTGATGGCTTGCCTACTGCTAATGCAAAAGGCAAAGTTTTTGCTTTGGTTTGTTAAGAGTGACATTAAGCACAACCAAGTTCTTCGACTATCAAGTGGAACCAATGAAAACTCATCACGCATTCACCAAAAATAAGTATAAATAGCATTTCCCGTATTACATCAATACAATTATTATCTTATCACTAAAAAAGAGCTTTAAGACTCAATGAATCAGCATAAGTAAATCCTCAATGCAAAAAAGCCAAAGTCTAAATTTGCTCGCACAATCAATCTAACTAGATTTAAGAAAAAACCATTGGTAAACAAGCAGATCAAAAAAGTATTAAATTGAACCAGAAACGAATAGATCACAGTTCAAATATTAAACAATTCATTGAAGCACGATATTAAAAAATGAAGCATCTTTGAAACTTAATAGATCAAGCATCAATAGAACCCTAATCCAAATTCAAATTACATAATATTCGAAAAATTAAAAAATTTAAACGAGTTACCTGAAACTTGTGAAGATCGAACAAAGCAAAAGCGGCGCCCCCTGAAACCCTAACAGAGAGGAAAAAGAAAAGCAGAAAGAAAAAGAGTGAAGAGAGAGAGAGAGAAAGAGAGAAAGGGGGCAGAAGAGAGAGAACGCGGATGTAAAAGCTGGAATTCAATTATGCAAAATCTAATACTCCTTCAATCTGTTCAATTATTTTTTTCTGCTTATATTTAATTGGGTTGTAATCGGCTACTGCCGCGACCAGCCTAGCTCATATCAAACTTCTTTCTCTGTGGGCTCCACAAATGTAGTAATCGTACGGCGCACAGGATTGAGCAATAATTATAATGTATTTTAATCAGCTGGAACTTACTCCTGGTAATTTTTGATTGGTCCGCCTAATTACGTACGGAAGAAACTAATTGTGACGTTTCCAAACAAAATAATTTTTTTTAAATAAGTGTTCACCTAAAAAGTCAAAAATAAAAGAGAAACAGAACACCATTAAAATATCATCCCACTTTTGTGTCAAAATAAAATCAAAATTAATTCCCTCTCAAAAAGTTTTGCTTTTAATTTATTTTTTAAATAGGATAAATTTGATTTCAGATGACAAGTTGCTTGAAATAGTATAAAGAAAGAATAACCTTTCTTTTTTCATATAAATAATATTATAAATTATAATTACGTACAAGTGTACAACATTATTCTAAATTGAAAATTGTACAATAACTTAAGTTTATATATTACAACAAAGATCACGGTAGTTCTTGGGAGACAGTTTAGTGCCAAGAATAGTAACTTAACTACTTACAATCTTTGCAAAGGTAAAATAGGACTAGTCTAATGTTAGCTGTCCCTAACTTGAAATTGAAAATGACAATATATCTAAATTAAAAAATGCTGGTAGTTGCCTGCAAAATTTAATCTAACTGAATAGATGGTACTTGCTAGAGTAAGTTTCGTTAATTCTATTGCAATTTGATTGGTATTCTTGAAAGGAGCGTACTTTTTCTTAGAAAAAATAGTCACAATTTGAACTCTTTAAAAAAGATAAACTAAAACCTGCAAACATCTTTAGATTGAATGGTAGATCAATATGCTAATAGGAGCTTTATCTTTAGTCATCAAACCTTGTGTTTTGTTAGAACCCACTTTATTTTTAGAAAATTGTTTTTGATGAGAATCCTTATTTTAGTAGTATTTAGTTATTTGAATATCTTTTTTTCAAGAAAAAACACTTTTCATGAGATGAAGAACATTCATCATTTATTGGCTAATGTTATTTTCCTTAATATTATGATTCCAATTTTAAATCTCATATTACTTGCTCTAACATCCTCACATAATCTTATTTATCTTAAATGGAATACAGTGTGATTTTTCTATAACAATCACGTGTGTTCTGATATTTGTTGGCTACTATAGTGAAATATTGTTATAGAAAACATATCATAACGTAGTATGAAAAATGATTTCAAAAAAAAGTTGACCGTTGTAGTCATAAAGAGGTCTAGCAGTGCAAAGCTTCATCTAATATGCCCAATTTAATAGTGTCACTATTAAATTTAATATTTATNTCTCATATTACTTGCTCTAACATCCTCACATAATCTTATTTATCTTAAATGGAATACAGTGTGACTTTTCTATAACAATCACGTGTGTTCTGATATTTGTTGGCTACTATAGTGAAATATTGTTATAGAAAACATATCATAACGTAGTATGAAAAATGATTTCAATAAAAAGTTGATCGTTGTACTGAAGTATTATTATAAAAGATAATTGTTATAAAGAGGTCTAATTGTGCAAAGCTTGATCTAATATGCCCAATTTAATAGTGTCACTATTAAATTTAATATTTATTTTTTCTGATACTACTTATTTTTCATTCACCAATCAAATATATCAAAAGTTACTAGTACTCTTCATGAAAAGTATTTCCAAGAGAACTCTTTTCACGTAATAGAAACACACTTAAAATTAGGAAGTTGTCTCCACATTTACTTTCCAAGCAACCACCGCCGATCCACC
>AWOL01S0345378.1:0-12869 GCA_000715115.1 Nicotiana otophora | reverse complement strand
ATATTCAACATATTCAACCATGTATGAAATATATATAAGCAAACGACTGGAACAAGAAAATATCAATATTCAAATACTATGGAAAACTATACTAATGTGGTAGTTATACATTGCAAATAATTTACATTGAAAACCTTACGCTGTAATTAAACACTAAACCCCTAAAGAAACAAAAATTTCAATGAATTAAAGGCTAAGGAGGAAGTCCTATTCAAGGTCGATGTCCCCTTAGAATTCCCCGACACTTCAAAGTTCCCAAGGGATTCAAGGCCCAGGGCAATGCTTGTGCCGGAGATGCTAGCCCAACCTAGAGTCAAACTCCACTCCCAAATACTCTCAACCACTAACGACTTATTTTCCCTATGGGTTTAAGTGCCAATGAGGCCCTTTCAATGTAAACTAAATGTTATAGCATTACTTACCCTAACAATATACTTTCCCTTCTAATAAAACAACATAAGGGTACATAAACACTTCTACATTCTTTTAAACAACAGATGAATAATCCACATGTTAGATAAATCTGAAAGTCAGACCTTCGAATACACATAAGAGAGAAGTAGAAACATCATAACATACTGGTAAAGGTCTAAACATTAGATAAGAACACATTCAAAGGGAGGCTAAGCTATACAGAATTCAAATAGATAGCAATACAGATGTTCCTGACTAATTGTGAGTTGATTATCTAAAGTACTGCCCTTAGCACATGCACAGACTGACCATACTACTTGGGTTCAAACAAACAATCATACCTAATAGCTTTTCAAGCATTATCAAAAGTAGTAGAAACATGATCAGGATTCTTAATAGGATCACAGGATATAGACGCAACATGGAATTCCTAAAGATGTTTTGACAGAGTCATTCTCATAACAACACTAATCTTAAACAAACCATTATGCTTGGGTGGTATCAAACAAAGACTTCTCACAAGGTTTAAGGGCCAGATTAAATTTTAAATTAACAATAAGAAGAGGACCGAGGACATTTCAAGACAAAGCTTGAGATCAGAAGTCAAACAGGAACATAAAGTATTCAGCCAGTTATATATGAACACTTCAAGTAAGGTTGTAACCTTATACATATAGGGGAGCTTTACATGTTACAGAATGAGTTTAAACATGTCATGAAGGGGGAGGGGTTACAGATGAAGATAATATTATACCAAAACAAGTTTAACTCAGGTATAAGCCTATGTTAGCATCTAAATGTAAAGTAATCATTCTCAACTTTAACAATCAACACTTGATTATAACTAGGTTCTACTTTTATGGAGGATAACTTAATGACAACTGTATATAAGCTTCACAAAGCCAACAGTGTTACTAAAGAGATTAAGGAAAGGAAAGTACTACACCTAACAGCCAGCATGTTCTAATATAAACATACAGCTGGGGGTTACATCTAAACATGAGACAACTAAATTTAACTTAACAACAACCACCAGTCAACTTTAACAAAACATGATCATGACCTATTTTATGAAGAAAGGATAACTTACTCTTAACATAATATGTACAATAAAGCTATTGGTATTTATGAGAAGAAGAAAGTTCAATTCAAACAAGACTGTTTCAATAGATGCAACCAATATATAGATGAGATTATGAGAATGCCAGGGTGACAACCCAGAAAATTACCTTCAAAGTTAACAAATACAGGTGTAGAGAAGGAAAACATATAAACACTTAAATTTTTATGCTACAGTTAAATTGTAGATGATATGAACTTAGGAACTTTCAAGTTTATCTCAATTAAGACTATTAAATCATAAACCCGATCACATGACAAATAAAACACAGTGAAAATAATAGGCTGAGGTGAAGATTACAGTAGAATCATCAATGAAAGATAATGAAGTTCAAGTGAGCATGAGCAACCATTCAATGCACATTACAACTTAAACATGTAGATTGTTGGAACTCATAAATGAAATCATCAAGAATCGTTTAATAACTTGATTAATCATTAATTAAAGACTCAAGAAGCATGGCAAATGATCACAAGTAGACAATATACTATCATAAATAGAACATAAGCATTCCTATATTAGTTACAAATATCAGAAACAACTATAATCCTCAGAAGATAACTAACACATTCATAGCATTTAGGTAAGGTGAGCAAAAGAGAGAAATTAGGAATATACTGACCTTTTTGAGGAAAGCATACCAAACGAGGATTTTTCTTAGTTTCTTAAGACCCAAAAAGCTTCAAGCCTGAAGCAACGATAGTACTCAGAAACGAAAAAAGAAAAAAACAGTAAGGAACCCTAGGTTTTTAAATCTCAAAATTTCTCTTAGACTAGATCTTTTTAGGTGTTTTTCTTCGTGTGTTTGGTGAGAACATTAAAGGTCCCTTTTATTGTTCCATTTAAGGCTCTAGGGTTTCACATATTCAAATCAGTAGTGGAAAGTGACGAAAGGTAGATGATGATAGCAAATCGAGTGAAACATCTCTGATACAAAGGAGAATTAATGATAGTTTTTACGTGAGTGGAGAGCAGTTGACCACTAAAGGAAAACCCATCGGATAAAGCCCCAAAACCTAGAGGTCATTACGTTTGACCTCTTGGTATAGAATATTCATGATGAAGATCTAAAATGTTCAACATGCTCCAATTTGGGAAAGCGAGTGGAAAAACCAGATGAAATAAAAGTTCATCAATTAGGACTAGGGTTTCGAATTAGGGGTTTTGAATTCAAACGACGAGAATGGAAACTAGGCTCACTGGCTTCATCTTCTAGGGACAAAGGAGACGAATCTGCAAGTTGATTTGAAAGAACGAAGGAATAGTATTTCACCCTCACTGGCCGTGTTTAATCTCTTAGATTTGGAGAGCAAAAAGGTAAAACTAGCGGTATTAGGGGGATGGAAGGACAGGGAAGGACGATTTGGTGAAGGTATTGTGACCTTGCACCGATTCATGCAAGTTTTCTCTGATTAATGGGTTTGAAGAGATGAGAGAAAAGAGATAGAAAGGGGAAATGGAGACGGCTGGGCGTGGTGAGAATGATTAGGGGTTCTGGGCAGATAGGGCTGGTATTTAGGATTAAAGACGAGAGATGGAATAGGGGCCGTTGGATCTTTTGATCAACGACTCCGATTATTAGTTAATTGGANAGATGGAATAGGAGCCGTTGGATCTTTTGATTAACGACTCCGATTATTAGTTAATTGGATTTTTTTTAGAAATGATTTAAGTAGAAAATCGGTAGCTGTTGGATTAAAGATATTGGATGGTTGAGATTAGGTCTCCGGGGGAGGGTATTTAGATCAAAAGAAAAAATCAGAGGATAAACGTGAGCCGTTGACTAGATGGATCAACGACTCAGATGCGTTGTGTTTCTTCTGTGAGTGGTGAGGGAGGGTGACGTGGCATGGCGTGATTCGTGCAAATAGAGTGGCTTGGATTGCCAAAAGGGAAAGAGATGGGTGTTTGGACTGGGTGCATTTCCGTTTGGGTTTGAGTAATTGGGCCAAAAATAATTTAAAGGATGGCCACTTTGCCTTTGATTTGAGAATTGCAATTGTAGCCTTTGTCTTTTAATCCCTTTTTGAATTTAATTTAAATAAACTTTACACTTTTCAATAATTGCGGTAAAAAATTATAATTACTATATATACTACTAATTACTTTAATTAACTATTTATACACACTTTGTTTTCCTAAATTACAATACTAATTTCAAATTTCTCATAATAATCTAATTAACTAGAAATTAAAGAGTAATTTCAAATTTATGTAATGTATATATAAGCATTATTTTGATAATCTTAAAAATAGTAACATATTTGTAATTACATAATGTTAATACTATGCAGTTAATTTTAGAAACTAATAATTAATTTGTAAAATAATTATTTGTTACTACAAAAATACCTAAAAATATTTATTGTAAATTATTAAGTAAAAATAAATTAATTTAAAAGGGGAGGGTCAAAATTGGCTGTCAACAGTTGCCCCTCTTTGACCGGAGACGATGAAAGAATTTTGGGCAGAGAAATTGAACCAAAGGCAATTTTGTCCCGACTTTAGGTACGTATTGCAGGAATGCCATAAAGATTGCACGATTGAGTTAAGGAAGAATGTGGGAAGATTTGGGGAATATTTTGGGGATATTAGGACCGAATTATGGCTTTGAATTGCTTACGTACCTCGGGCTTAACGAGGATCAGGCCTCATGTAGTTCTGGAGTGGAGACTTTGGGGAAGCGACACTCGCAGGAATTGCCCCAGTATAGTATTATGACGATACGGCGAGACAGAGGGTTGGGCACTCAAGATGGCTTGAATTTGCGGCTCGAATAAAAGGATTCGACAATTTTTGAGTATCACTGGTCGTCTTGAGCTTGGATCCTAGGCCCGCTAATGGGTTAGCTGTCCCCATAGCATTGTGGTTCGGTCTGCTGCTAAAAAAAGTTTCACGCTACGGTGTTTGTTCCTACAAAACAGATGAAATACACGCATACCCAATACATTGAAATGCAGAATATATTAAGATGCGATGTAGATGATGTATGAATGATGATTCCTTGCTGCCGGCGAGCCATTATTTGGGGTTGGGATGATAGGATACTTAATCTTGACTTGATTTGTTTGCCAGGCTATGTACCATTTCACAACTTTCAGAGCATTTAAGAATTATCTTCGCTTGTTGGGAGAGCTTTGCACTGAGAAATGTCTCTGCTTGTTGGGAGAGATTTGCACTGAAATGTAAATTAATCTCCGCTTGGGAGTGATTGACTAAACCGTAATCATTCCTGAAGCTGCATGAGCAAAATGTTAAAACATTCAAAATAGTAAATGAAATAAAAGCATGCCCAAGAGGTACTCTTGATTGCGAAGCTAAGTTGCAACCACCGATTAGCAGAACGTGGATGACGATGTTTGTGACTGTCTATTCTAGAATTGCGATGGAGTAGTAATGCGACTTGTTTTGTTGGAGAAGTTTGCAATTTTCTATATACAAAGCTCCAATTGGCGAAGCCGACGTTCGATTTGTACAGGGTGCTCCGATTGATTGAGTACAAGACTTCAATTGGTGAAGTTGATGTTCGATTTTGTGCAGGGTGCTCCGATTGATTGAGCTGATGGTTTTCTATATAAAGGACTTCAATTGGAAAAGCCAACATTCGATTTGTACAAGATGCTCCGATTAGCTGAGTGGGCGATTTGCTATGTATAGGTTTTTCGTATCAGCTATCTGATTTCGAGGTTCCTGCGAAGGATTCAAAGGTTAGTTTTAGCTGTACTGGAGAGAATTCAAATAAAGAAGGAAGAGATATAGTCTTAGGCGAGTGGCGGATCCGAAATTTTCCCCAGTATGACTCAGAAAACCTACGTATCTAAGTGGAATTAGGCCAGAACGTAGTTCAATTACAAAAAGGAGACTAAATCTGATGAGGATTGCCTATGTATTCCTTTCTGAGGAAATCAAGTCGGCATAGTTCCTGATCAACGTACAAGAGTGATATTTGTTTTTTCTATTACAAGAGGAAGGAGGAGAGAAACCGGACCATATGTAGGTTGCCTACGTATCCCTCCGTGGGAAGTCAGGTTGAGCGTAGTTTTGTTACATCAAAAACCTAACTCTATTTTNTGCCAGGTTGTGTACCATTCCACAACTTTCAGAGCATTTAAGAATTGTCTTCGCTTGTTGGGAGAGCTTTGCACTGAGAAATGTCTCTGCTTGTTGGGAGAGATTTGCACTGAAATGTAAAGTAATCTATACTTGGGAGTGATTGACTAAACCGTAATCATTCCTGAAGCTGCATGAGCAAAATGTTAAGACATTCAAAATAGTAAATGAAATAAAAGCATGCCCAAGAGGTACTCTTGATTGCGAAGCTAAGTTGCAACCACTGATTAGCAGAACGTGGATGACGATGTTTGTGACTGTCTATTCTAGAATTCGTTGCGATGGAGTAGTAATGCGACTTGTTTTGTTGGAGAAGTTTGCAATTTTCTATATACAAAGCTCCGATTGGCGAAGCCGACGTTCGATTTGTACAGGGTGCTCCGATTGATTAAGTACAAGACTTCAATTGGTGAAGTTGATGTTCGATTTTGTGGAGGGTGCTCCGATTGATTGAGCTGATGGTTTTCTATATAAAGGACTTCAATTGGCAAAGCCAACATTCGATTTGTACAAGATGCTCCGATTAGCTGAGTGGGCGATTTGCTATGTATAGGTTTTTCGTATCAGCTATCTGATTTCGAGGTACCTGCGAAGGATTCAAAGGTTAGTTTTAGCTGTACTGGAGACAATTCAAATAAAGAAGGAAAAGATATAGTCTTAGGCGAGTGGCGGATTCGTCATTTGCCCCAGTATGACTCAGAAAACCTACGTATCTAAGTGGAATTAGGCCAGAACGTAGTTCAATTACAAAAAGGAGACTAAATCCGATGAGGATTGCCTATGTATTCCTTTCTGAGGAAATCAAGTCGGCATAGTTCCTGATCAACGTACAAGAGTGATATTTGGTTTTTCTATTACAAGAGGAAGGAGGAGAGAAACCGAACCCTATGTGGGTTGCCTACGTATCCCTCCGTGGGAAGTCAGGTTGAGCGTAGTTTTGTTACATCAAAAACCTAACTCTATTTGTCTTCGAACATAGTATCTCTTGATTGCGTCTGAGTTTATAGGCTTTGTGTTGACTCTTCCATCCATTTCTTCCAATATTAGATCTCCACTCGATAGTTCTCGGTGAACCACGTAAGATCCTTGCCAGTTAGGTGCAAACTTTCCCCTGGCTTCTTCTTGATGGGGAAAGACTTTCTTCAAGACCACCTACCCCGGTGCAAACTGACAAGGCTTTACTCTCTTGTTAAATGTATTGGTCATCCTGTTCTAATATAGCTGACCATGACATACTGCATCCATTCGTTTCTCATCAATGAGCATAAGTTGCTCCTGTCTGACCCGTATACATTCTGCGTCATCCAACTTTGCCTCTTGAATGACTCTCAAAGATGGTATTTTGACCTCTGCGGGTATCACCGCTTCAGTACCATATACCAATATGTATGGCATTGCCCAGTGGATGTTCTCATGGTAGCCCGATAACCTAGTAAAACGAAAGGTAGTTTCTCGTGCCATTGCTTGTGATTGTCCACTATCTTTCGCAGAATTCTCTTTATATTCTTGTTGGCTGCCTCGACTGCCCCGCTCATTTGTGGTCTGTGGGCTGTGGAATTGTGGTGGACGATTCTAAATTTCTCGCAGATTTCTCTCCTGAGGCCGATGTTGAGTTTAGCAGCATTGTAAGTGATGATAGATTTTGGTATCCTAAATCTACAGACGATGTTACTTCGGACGCAATCTGCCGCTACCTTCTTTGTGACAGCCTCGTAAGTAGATGCCTCGACCCATTTGGTGAAATAGTCGATAGCTACCAAGATGAAACGATTTCTGTTTGAAGCGGCAAAATCTATAGGTCCAATCACATCCATGCCTCAGGCGGCGAACGGCCAAGGTTAACCCATTACATTTAACTCATTTGGTGGAACCCGGATGAAATCCCTGTGAATCTGGCACTAGTGACACTTATGCACGTAGCGGATACTGTCGCTTTCCATAGTCATCTAAAAGTATCCATCTCTCAAGATCTTCTTGGCTAATGTGAACCCATTCATGTGGGATCCACACGTTCTTGCATGTACTGGAAAATATACCATTTAGCTAGCTTTTCGATAGGCATTTACCATTTAGCTAGCTTTTCGATAGGCATCAGTTTCTGGAAAATATACTTGAGCAGGTCGAGCCGAGATATCATATGCGTGGTGTATGCCGACATGTAATGCCTTAGTTTATGGGCAATCCAAGTAATGGCACAACAAGTGCAATCTATCAGAGTATACTTGGCCTCACATGGAGTGAACTTCTTGCTTAAGTAGTAGATAGCCTGCTCCTTCCTCCTAGTTTTGTCATACAGTACCAACACACAGCCGAAGGAGTTATCCAAGATTGACAAGCGGAGCAACAATGCCTTCCCTGGTTTGGGGGGAACCAACACTGGTTNCGTGGTGTATGCCGACATGTAATGCCTTAGTTTCTGGGCAATCCAAGTAATGGCACAACAACTGCAATCTATCAGAGTATACTTGGCCTCACATGGCGTGAACTTCTTGCTTAAGTAGTAGATAGCCTGCTCTTTCCTCCTAGTTTCGTCATACAGTACCAACACACAGCCGAAGGAGTTATCCAAGACTGACAAGCGGAGCAACAATGCCTTCCCTGGTTTGGGGGGAATCAACGCTGGTGGTTTTGAGAGATACTCCTTGATTCTGTCAAAGGCTTTCTGGTACTCTTCTATCCATTTTGTGGCAGCATCTTTCTTCAACAGTTTGAAAATGGGTTCACAGATTACCGTGGACTAGGCTATGAAATGACTGATGTAATTCAATCTACCTAGGAAACTCATGACATCTTTCTTGCTCTTTGGTGGTGGTAATTCCTGAATAGCCTTGATTTTTGAAGGATCCAATTCTATCCCCTTACTTCTTACAATGAAGCCCAACTGTTTTCCATTGGGGACTCCGAACGCACACTTTGTTGGGTTTAACTTCAAACTATACCTTCGCAAGCATTCAAAATATTTCCTCAAATCGTCTAAGTGATCCTGACTCTTTTGAGACTTTATGATGACATCATCTACATACACTTTGATCTCCTTATGAATCATATCGTGAAAGAGGGTTGCTATGGCCCTTATGTAGGTGGCGTTGGTGTTCTTGAGACCAAACAGAATGACTCTATAACAATAAACTCTCCAAGGTGTCGTGAAGGACGTCTTCTCTGCATCTTCCTCGTGCATCAAGATTTGATGGTACCGAGCGAAACAATCCACAAACAATTGTAGTTCATGCTTTGCGCAATTGTAGATAAGGATGTGGATATTTGGTAGAGGGAAATCATCCTTAGGGCTGGCTTTGTCGAGATCTCAGTAGTCCACACATATTCTGATCTTTCCATCTTTCTTGGGTACTGGCACAATATTTTCCAACCAGCTTGGATAGTTGGTGACCCTTCTATCTCTTTGGTCACTTCTTCCTTTATCCTCAAACGTAAATCGGATATGAATTTTCTTAGTTTCTGCCTGACCGGTGGTCTGGTAGGATCGGTGGATAATCGATGCGAGACAATGTCAGTACTTAATCTTTTCATGTCGTCATAGGACCATGCGAACACATCGATGTACTATCATAGGAGCTCAATCAGTTTTTCCTTCTGCTCGGCTTCTAGGTGAATGTTGATTCTGGTTTCTTTTACATCTTCTTCACTTCCAAGATTGACCACTTTCATTTCTTCGAGATTGGGATTTTTTTGATTCTCCAACTGCTAGATCTCTTATGGGAGATTGTCGGGCATCATGCTCTCATCGTACTCCTCATAATACGGGTCGTTGCGCTCAACGGTTTCATTATATGTCATAATCGCGGAACGCTGGTTTTTAACAGTTTGATTATTGAGAAGAAATGCTAAGTATAAATAAGCGGTAAATAAAGTTACAATATTCGAGAAAATGATTCTTTTTATTTCATCAAAAGGGGAACGTCTTAAGCGTTCACAAGAGGCAAATGACAAAAAGGTACAAACACGGTGCAAGCCTCAACTGACCGTGAGCTTTTCAAAAAGAATACTTTTACAGTTCCATACTACCAAGACTCCTGGGGAACTAAAGATGGATTGGCGGTCTAATTCCAAAGCTCTTCCCCTAGTTCGGCATCCCTGATAGTCGGTGTCTTGATGTCAGTCCCCTCATAGCATTCTACAATCATATTCATGAACAACGTTCCCATCCCATGGATGATATCATCTTCAGGTACTGAACTGTGTCCTGAACTTGCAACATGCTCTAGCACAAAAACCTGTTTCTCGGAGCTAACGGTGCGAGCTTTCCCTTCCAGAGGCTGATATCCTATGTCAGCCCTTCCTTTCTGCCCATTATGTTCGATTGGCTCTGTGATTCAGCCCAACTTGGCACCCAGCCCTGTTCCTGACCTGTATCCATATTTCATTATCTCTCTCATAGCCATCTTGGACATATACGGTGACTGCATTCCCAAGTTTTGTTTAGTCGTTTCCATCTCGGTAGTCTGTATGATTTCCACAACATGGAAAGCAACTCCATCTAGAACTTCAATGAATGGAACATCATACTCCAAATAAGCAGAGTGACTCCACTCACCGTGAACCACGATCTTCTGACATCCCTACTCAAATTTCATGCATTGGTGTAAAGTGGATGGCACGACCCCTGCCATTTGTATCCACGGCGTGCCTAGCATCAAGTTGTAGGAAGAGGAGATGTCCATTACTAGAAAAAATATGGGGAAATCGACCGGCCCGATCTGCAAGGCCTAATAAATTTCTCTAATAACATTATTTTGTGAACCATCAAAGGCTCTCACCCTTACGTAGCTTTCCTTGACTTCCCTTAAATGAATTCCCAACTCCCGTAGGGTAGAGAGAGAACAAATGTTGACTCCTAACACTCCATCGACCAACACCCAAGACACCACTTTATCCCCGCATTTGACAGTGATATGGTGAGCCTTGTTGTAACTTGCGCCTTCGACAGGAAGTTCATATCTTCTGAAAGTGGTCATGTTTGCTTCGACCATTTTCTCAGTTTTTGCGGCCAGTGCTTCACTGTGGTGTTACTTGGTACACTCACCCCACTTAGTACCTTCAATAGGGCGCCCTTATGACTGTCGGAACTCATTAATAGACCCATAATTGATATTTGTGCTGGAGTTTTCTTCAGCTGCTCCTCCACAGAATAGTCTTTGCTTAACATTCTCTTCCAAAACAACTTACCATAACAGGTTCTGATTTAAACATGCAGTTGAGGGTTACATCTAAACATGAGACAACTAAATTTAACTTACCAGCAACTACCAGTCAACTATAACAAAACATGATCATGACTTGTTTTATGAAGAAAGGATAACTTACTCTTAACAGAATAAGTACAGTAGAGCTATTGGTATTTATGAGAAGAAGAAAGTTCAATTCAATCAACACTATTTCAATAGATGCAACTAATATCTAGATGAAATTATGAGAATGCCATGGTGATAACCCAGAAAATTATCTTCAGAGTTAACAGATACATGTGTAGAGAAGAAAAGCATATAAATACTTAGATTTTCATGCTACAATCAAATGGTATGTGATATCAACTTAGAAATTTTCGAGTTTATCTCAATTAAGACTATTAAATCATAAACCCGATCACAAGACATACCGAACACAGTGAAAACAATAGGCAGAGGTGAAGATTACAGTAGAATCATCAATGAAAGATTATGAAGTTCAGGTGAGCATGATCAACCATTCAATGCACATTACATCTTAAACATGTAGATTGTTGGAACTCAGAAATGAAATCATCAAGAATCCTTTAATAAGTTGATTAATCATTAATTAAAGAATCAAGAAGCATAAAAAATGATCACAAGTAGACAATATACTATCATAAATAGAACATAAGTATTCTCATACTAGTTACAAACATAAAAAACAACTATAATCCTCAGAAGATAACTAACACATTCATAGCATTTAGGTAAGGTGAGCAAAAGAGAGAAATTAGGAATGTACTAACCTTTTTGAGGACATAAGAACAAACGAGGATCTTTCTTACTTGATTATGACCCCAAAAGCTTCAAGCTCGAAGCAACGATAATACTCAAAAACGAAAAAAGAAAAAAATAGTAAGGAACCCTAAGTTTTTTAAACTCAGAATTGCTCTTAGACTACTATATAGATCATTTTTAGGTGTTTTTGTTCGTGTGTTTGGTGAGAACATTAAAGGTCCCTTTTATAGTACCATTTAAGGCTCTAGGGTTTCACATATTCAAATCTGCAGTAAAAAGTGACGAAAGGTCGATGATGATAGCAAATCGAGTGAAAAATCTCAGATACATAGGGGAATTAGTGATAATTTTTTTACCTGAGTGGAGAGCAGTTGATTACTGAAGGAAAATCCATCGGATAAATCCTCAAAACCCTGAGGTCACTACGTTTGACCTTTAGGTATAGAATATTCATGATGAAGCTCTGAAACGTGCACATGCATGCTCCGATTTGGCAGAGCGAGTGGAAAAACCAGAAGAAATGAAAGTTCATCAATTAGGTCTAGGGTTTCGAATTGGGGTTTTTGAATTCAAATGACGAGAATGGAAACTGGGATCACTGGCTTCATTTTCTAGGGACAAAGGAGACGAATCTGCAAGTTGAATTGAAAGAACAAAGGAATGGTGTTTCAACCTCACTCGCCGTGTCTAATCTCTCACATTTGGAGAGCGAAAAGGTAAAACTAGCGGGATTTAGGGGATGAAAGGACAGGAAATGACGATTTGGTGAAGGTATTATGAAGGTGACTGGGCGTAATGAGAATGATTAGGGTTTTTGGGGGGATAGAGCTGGTCTTTAGGATTAAAGACGAGAGATGGAACGGGAGCCATTGGATCTGTTGATCAACGACTCCGATTATTTAGTAATTGGATTTTGTTTTAGAAATGATTTAAGTAGAAAATCGGTGGCCGTTGGATTAAAGATTTTGGATGGTTGCAATTAGGTCTCTGAGGGCGGGTATTTAGATTAAACGAAAAAATCAGAGGATAAACGTGAGTCATTGATTAGATGGATCAACGACTCAGATGCGTTGTGTTTCTTGTGTGAGTGGTGAGGGAGGGTGATGTGGCATGCCTTAATTGGTGCAAATAGGGTGGCTTGGATCGCCAACAGGGAAAGAGATGGATGTTTGGACTGGGTGCATTTATGTTTGGGCTTGAGTAATTGGGCCAAAAATAATTTAAAGAATGACCACTTTGCCTTTGATTTGAGAATTTCA
>AWOL01S0344898.1:3947-18914 GCA_000715115.1 Nicotiana otophora | reverse complement strand
CTTCTGCTTCACCAACAGTACTTTCTTCATTACCTACACTACCTTCATCATAAACTTCCTCTTCTTCCACATACTCTTCCTCTTCTAATTCGTATTCCTCGTCGTATTCAGCAGCAGCGCCTTGTCCCTCCTCCTCTGAATCGTTATCAGAGTCGTCAATCCTCCTTGAGGGCTTTTCTGTCTTTTCCTCATCTTCTTCATCATCACTACTTGCCTCTCTCCTCCTCATCTTCAACGACATCTTTGCTTCCTCCGGATCGCTCTCGTACTCCTCCACTTCTTTTTCTCCCACTCNCATTCATCCCTGAATTCAATTCCCTCACTACTTCCTTTACTACTTCATCCTCCTCACCTAATATTACTTCTGCTTCACCAACAGTACTTTCTTCATTACCTACACTACCTTCATCATAAACTTCCTCTTCTTCCACATACTCTTCCTCTTCTAATTCGTATTCCTCGTCGTATTCAGCAGCAGCGCCTTGTCCCTCCTCCTCTGAATCGTTATCAGAGTCGTCAATCCTCCTTGAGGGCTTTTCTGTCTTTTCCTCATCTTCTTCATCATCACTACTTGCCTCTCTCCTCCTCATCTTCAACGACATCTTTGCTTCCTCCGGATCGCTCTCGTACTCCTCCACTTCTTTTTCTCCCACTCCCGCCATCATCAATAACACACCCAAAAAACAAACTCTACACCAACAGTATTGACAAGAATTTTCAATGAAAGATTGGATTATAAGGGGATGTGATCTGGTATGGCTTTGGAAAAACCTAGAGTTTGAGAGGGGGCAACATCAGTTGATTTTTAGCTGGATATTTTGTTATTACTACGTAGTAATTATTTTACGCTTTTTGTGTCGTCGGCAAAAGTACAAATAAGGAAAAAATCTTGGGACTTTAAAGTCTTTCCTTAGCCAGCTGGTCGCCTTGGCCCAATTAGAATATAAGGGGTTGGGATTCAGTCCAGTATTCTTTAGTCCAGTTTTCCTCAATAGACTTGTAAGATGTTGCCACGTCTCTTTCCAATATTTAAAGGTCAAGATCCTCTTGACGTTTATAATCCATTTTGTATTATTTTAAATCCAAACAGTAACCCTGTTTTTTGGACCATTACCGTGAACTTCGACGGCAGTAAATACATGAATCCGTAGTTCTAACTTTCATTCTTCTTTTTTTCCTTTACCTTCGTTCTTCAGTTCATTCAGACTGGAAATCATATGCCCTTTCTTCTCCTCATCTTTGTGGTTTTCTTTACGACTCAAAATACTTTCTTGATTTTTAATTTTGTGAATTTGTCCTCTTAAAATTGTGAATTTGTTGAGATTGTGAAATTCTGTTCTATGTCAAAGCAATTTCAACAAATAGAAAATACAAGAATTGTTGTAGAATTAAGAGAAGTATCCAATCCTAACTTGTAAGCTTTAAAAATGAAATCTGGATACCAGTTAAAATCATGGGCTATGTTACTTGCGTCAATCGGAAGTTCGCAACTGAAGTTTAGAAATGGGTTGTTTGCTTTTGTTTGAAATAATATTAAATGAGAATGTCAGGAAGATCTTGACCTTTAAATCTTTGGTAACAGACGTGGCAGTATCCTACAAGTCCATTGAGAAAAACTGGACCAAAGAATACTGGAGGGGATCTCAAGCCGAATATAGGCTTCAGAACTTTTTTCACTTTCGCACTTCGTGGATTGCGGTGACTTGTGATCTTTTTAAGCAAAAACAAAAAAAGAGAGGATAATTGTGATTTTTCCTCTCAAACGAATATGAATTAGCAGAAATGAGGATGTGAAAATACATGTGCGGGCGTATCAGGATAGATAAGATGAAAAATGAAGATATTAGGAATAAGGTAAGAGTGGCCCTCGAAAGAATCGATGCTAAGATGGTTCGGACATATGAAGAGGAGAGTCGTAGATGCCCTAGTAACGAGGTGTGAGGAGAGGTTGGTAAGCCAAAAATGTATTGGAGAGGGGTAATTAGGCAGGAGCTGACGCTACTTCAACTTATCGAAGACATAACCTTCAATATATAGGAGAGTGTGAAGGCCGAGAACTAGAGTAAAAGGTTAGTAGGTAGTCGAGCAATTTTTCTTTTCTATACTAGTAGTATTAGTGTTAGTCTATATTCTTAGATTTCTATTGCTACATGTTGCTTCTTTCGCTTAAGTTTTCTTATTATCTTGTTGTTGTTATTACTTATTGCTACCGTTTCTTTTTTTATCTTTCCTTGAACTGATGGTCCATCAAAGAATGTCTTTTTACCTTCTCAAGGTAGGGGTTGTATGGATCAAAATCCATCTTAGTCGAAATGGTATTAGTAAAACATTCCTGGGATGCCACTTGCCGAAGTAATCTAATTATCAGTGAAGGTCGCGGTCGAAGAGTCAGCAAGACCAACGTCGAGGAGTTGTCATCGAGACCGAGATCGAGTGCCCTTAACAGAGCTGTAACGGCTAGTTTCGAGATAGGATACAAAAGAGAATATTCTTTAAACTTGTAGTGTTAGAATTTTTAGGACATGTTCCTTATAAATAGAAAGAGACACAATGATATGGGACATGTCATATTCATTTATAAAAATACACTTTGACTAGAGAAAGAGAATCGGATCTCATTGCTATTATACAAATATCATCTTTTCACTAAGATTCTTGGTTACACTTTTCTACTAGATTCGAGAATAACTTAGATATTCAAAGGATTGGCCATCACTTATCATTGTCAGAAAGAACATTCATTGATTCCATCCTTTCTTGGGTGACTCATTCATTCTATTTACTTAAATGTCATTTATTGTTATTCATTGATATTGAATGCTACATTATTGCCTTTGATTTCTGGAATATTTAGTACATATGTCGCCGTTATTCAAATACTCCTGCGTGGTATTTGTTGCACTTTCGAGAACTCCATCTTAGGGATATTATTGTTAGTTAAGATTAACCCTCATTTATATAAATTTAATTAGTTGAACAAAGATCTATATTTTTTTGTCAAACAATTTGGCATCGTCTGTGGGAATTTCTTAGTTAAATTTGTAGTTTTCTCTAGATCTACAATTAACGCAAGTCACTAATGTCAAAAACCCTGAGATCTCCTTTTTTTGTGTGTACAAAGCCCTACATGGCAGGTAACCAAGGAGAAGGGACAAAAATACAAGTGACTTCCCAACCAAGCTCATGAATGTCATCAACGAAAGTTGTGACGCATCCCCTAGGCGAGAGAGGTCGCCTCCCCCACACTGCAGTATAACAAAACCCAGCGGAAAAGGGGCCTCCACGTCTGCAGAAGAAGGGACGCCCCCAGCTGTGAAAAAACTCCTCGAAGCATGGTTGACCGACACGCTAGCGAGTGTCCTCAACAAGCCCGCTCCAGGCATGATTGCAGAAACCGCAAGGGCTTGCATGATACAACAAACAGACGAGCAGTGCAACCAACCCTTCCCTCCAACCATAGTTATAACTCACAATATTACTGACAGTGCATGTGATATCGCCCTCCTGCCATTCTAAAGAGGATGGAAGAAATAGAGAATGAAAACAAGGCACTCTGACACCAGATGAAAAAACACCAATAATGAGTTAAAAAGATACCGTGCGCTCCTAAGATGCTACCGAAAAGGGACGCTGGCAGGTTTGTAGAACAACCGTACAGCGATGACGCTGCCCCGCGTGCCATACCAAAGACCTTCAAAATGTCGTCCTATCCGCCAAGAAACAAGTGTCCTCCATTTTGCTGAAGAAGTTTGGCGAAACCCTTATAGGAGGGGCATTAACATGGTATTCGCAGCTACCAGCCCGCTCCATAGAAACTTTCAAAGAAATGGTTGATAAGTTCATAATCGCCCATACCAGAGCCAAGAAGGCCGAAGCAAGAGTAAATGACATATTTGCTATTAAGCAGTCCTTGGGAGATGGATTGAGGGACTTCCTCGCCCGGTTCAATAGAGTAAGGATGACTCTGTCGAACGTATCCGAAGGGATGGCAGTCGCAGCTTTCCAGAACGGGCTGAGTAGAGATGGTTCAATAGCAACTAGAAAACTATTGAGCCGATTGATGAAGTATCCTCCAACCACTTGGGACGAAATCCACAACACTTATTGTGCCGAGGCCCAAGCAGACATGGACGACCTCAACAGACCAACTCACCGGCTAACCTCAGTACAAGACGAATCCAGGAAAGAACGAAGAGACAATGCCATAAGAGATCACCCGATTTCACGACCCAATAAAGAACGACACCAATCATATGTCAGGGCGGCCACCACACCCTCCCTACACTATGAAGAAGTGGGACTCATCGGAACGAAAGAGGTATGCCTCCTTTATTATCTGCTCATAATTTTTTTTTTGTCGCCTACAGAAATAGTCTACGCTCTTGAGAAACTCATAACAAAAGTGAAGTGTCCGCTGAAGATGAGATCAGACCCAAACACCAGAAAATCCAACGCCCTCTATGATTTCCACCAGGAACGCAGGCACAAAACAGAAGATTATATCGCCCTTAGAAGAGTTGTTAAGCGATAAGGGGAGGACCAACTTCGCTAGAGGACGTGAACATCAAGGCCCGCCAAATATGCCATCGCCAGCTCATACTATCAACATGATCATCGACGGCGGCGAGGACGCCTCTATCAACGGTGTGAAGTTCACCACCCCTCATAAGCTTAAGCGGTCTATCACCCGCGAACGGTACGACGTACTCGAAGAAAGTATCATCTTCAATGAATCCAATACCGACAGTTTGACTTTTCCTCATAGTGATGCCCTCGTTATTACTTTATGCATTTTAGATACCGGTGTCAAACGTATCATGGTGGACGATGAAAGCGGTGCATGCATTATCCATCCCCGAGTTCTTACCCAAATGAGACTCGAGGATAAGATAGTGCCTCGCTGCATCACACTAATCGTTTTTAATAATGCAGTTGGGTGGACATCCAGGGAAATTACACTCCTCGTCCTGGCTGGCGCCGTGACTCTGGAGACAACATTCCATATCATGGACCAGGACACTACGTACAACGCCATAGTATGGCGACCATGGATACATCCCATGAGATCCATCCCCTCCAGTCTATACCAAATAATCAAATTCCCAACTCTGTAGGGAATATTCATCATACGCGGGGAATAACGTACATCCCAGGAATGTTACTGCATTGCCTTGAATAGCGCATCCGCCCAACAGAAAAAAGATAGAAAAAGAGGCGTAGTAACCAACAGGGTCGAGGTCGGAACAAGAAGAGATCAGGGACATCATTATGGATCCCGACATGGTCAAGGCTGCATGTTCGACCATAGAAGACCTCGATCTCATCCAATTAGACCTCAACAACCATAGCAAGAAGGCCTATATCGACTGCAAACTCCGGGAACCATGTAAATTTAGTCAATTCTTAATAGCTAATGCAGACTTGTTTGCTTTCAACCATGTAGATATGCCGGGCAACACAAAGGAAATCGCCACACACAAATTAAACGTCGTCCCATTCCACCCCAATAAGATAAGTCAGGCGCAAATTCAACGCCGCCACCAACCATGCAGTCTGCGAGTAGGTGGAAAACCTGTTAGAAAATGGCTCCATCAGGGAGTCGAAGTACTCCAAGTGGATCGCCAACGTAGTGATGGTCTAAAAGAAAAATGGGAAATGGCGTATGTGCGTGGATTTCATATACTTGAAAAAAGCGTGCCCGAAGAATTCGTTCCCATTGCCCCATATCGACCAACTCATCGACGCAACAGTCGGGCATGAATTATTTAGTTTCCTGAACACTTACTCGGGCTATAACATAATTCTTATAGAGAAAGAAGATCAAGAGAATACCACGTTCATCACCCACCAAGGAACGTATTGTTATAGGGTCACGACGTTTAGACTGAAGAACGCGGGGGTTACTTATCAAAGATTAGTAAAAAAGATGTTCAAAGACAAGCTCGGTAAGGCCATGGAGGTATATATAGACGATATATTGATCAAGTCCGAAAGGGCAGAGGATCACATCGATCATTTGAAAGAAACTTTTGGCTTACTCAGACGGTACAAAATGAAGCTGAACCCGGAAAAATGCGCGTTTGGTGTAGCCTCAGGAAAGTTCTTGGGTTTTCGAGTGTCGCAACGAGGGATCGAGGTCAACCCAGACCAAATCAAAGATATCGAGGGGATACCGAAACTCTTAACCACCAAAAAGTAAGTCCAAAGGTTGATTGGTCGAATCGCCACCCTATCAAGATTCATCTCGCGATCGTCAGATAGATGCCACAACTTTTTTGGCATACTCAATAAGGACAACAACCTCGAATGGACTCCCGAGTGCGTCCAGGCTCTACGAGAACTGAAGGCATACCTATCATCACCGCCCCTGCTTTCAAAATCCGAACCGGATTTCCTCGTCTATTTAGCAATCTCCGAGGTAGCGGTAAGCGTAGTCTTGATCAACGAAAGCAAACGTACGCAATATTCCATTTATTACATTAGCAAAACACTTGTTGACGTTGAGACGAGATACCCGCACCTCGAAAATTTGGCTTTGGTCTTGTCGTAGCTTCACGAAAGCTTAGACCCTATTTTCAATGCCACCTTATCTTGGTCGTCACGACCTTTATCTTGAGGAGCATTTTGCATAAACCCGAGCTATTGTGGATGCTGGCCAAATGGGCCATCGAGCTAAGCGAGCATAATATCACATCCCAGCCGCGAACGACGATAAAGTCACAAGTGTTCGCCTACTTCATCGCCGACTTCAGTGCAAAAATAATGCATGAAGTCGAAAGGGAAGCGTCCAAGCTTTCCTCCAAACACAAGACATTTGGGTCCTATACATCGATGGCGCATCCAATACATCAGGGTCCGGATTGGGACTCGTACTCGAGGTCCCAACATGAGAAGTAATTCACCAGTACATATGGTGCCCAGATATGACTATCAATGAAGCCGAGTATGACGCTGTAATTGCAGGGTTAAGGCAAGCACTCAAGTATGGGGAGAAACGGTTGAAACTCCACTGTGATTCCCAGCTCGTAGTCAACCAAGTTATAGGGACTTTACCAATCAAGTAACAAAGGTTACAAAAATACCAAACTGAAATGTGCAAGCTATTGCCTGTGTTCAACGAATGACAGCTCGATCAGATCCCACGAGTGTAGAATGCCGAAGCAGATGGCCTTGCCAAACTGGCCACAACTACCAAAGGCATCACAACTGGAGATAAAGGCGTAGTCTGCCTCCTCAACTCATCACTACACCAAATCGAGGTGAAAACCATAAACTTAACCTGGGACTGGCGCAATCATATTATTGCATATTTGCAATACGGCACACTCTCAGGCGACAAAAAAGAAGGCAAGAAACTAAGAATGCAGGCGGCCAGATACAGTCTCCTCCATAGGAAACTATACAAGAGGACCTACGGTGGCCCTATGGCGAAGTGTTTGGGCCCGAACCAAACCCAGCGCGTCCTCAAAGTAGTCCATGTAGGCCATTGTGGATCTCACTCTGGCAATCGAGCACTGGTCAGATGCCTCTTACGGGCGGGATACTATTATCCCACCATGAAAAGGGATTCCACAGACTTCGTGAGGAAATGCAAATAGTGCCAAAAGTACACCCCAACGATTCACCAAGCAGGTGAACACCTCCACTCAGTCACCTCCCCTTGGCCATTCATCAAATGGGGAATGAACATCATGGGTTCCCTCCCAGCAGGGCGAGGTAATGTACTATTCCTTTTGGTTTTAACTGACTAGTTTTCTAAATGGGTAGAAGCAGGAGCATTCGCCCAAAAACGGGAATAAGAGGTAATCACCTTTATATGGAGAAACTTCATATGCCGATTCGACCTACCCAAGGAAATCAATTGTGACAACGGACCCCAGTTCACATGAAAGAGAATCGTCGAGTTCTTCGAGAAATGGTATATGAAATGGATACTCTCAGCCCCATATCACCTAGCGGGTAAACGGGCAAGCAGAATCCTCCAATAAGTTCATACTAAACATCATGAAGAAAAAGCTCGAAGACGCCAAGGGACTATGGCCAGAAATATTACCAGATGTATTATGGGCCTACCAAACAACTCTGAAGACGAGCACATGAGACACACCCTACTTTTTAGTCTATGAGACCGAGGCAGTAATACCGATCGAGGTTGGAGAACCCAGCCTAAGGTACTCTTACGAAAGTGTCACGAGTAACGATAAGAGCAAAAGGTAGAAAATCAACGAAATTGACGAATGAATAGATATGGCGTGAATGGTTGCCCAAAAACAACAAACAGAACGTTATTACAACAAGAAAGCAAAGATATGGCCGCTGAAAATCGGAGACTATGTACTAAAAGCCAAAACTCAAGCGAGCAAAGACCCCCGAGAAGGCAAGTTGGGAACGAATTGGGATGGTCCGTACAAAATCACAGCCAAAGCGAACAAAGGTTCATTCCAACTAGAGACAATGGAAGGAAAGTGACTACCAATCAACTAGAATACCAGCCACCTCAAATACTTCAACTTCTCAGAGAAAAAGCGTCCCCCGAGTTGTACTCTTTTTTCCTCACTTGAGTTTTATCCCATTTGAGTTTTCTCAAGGAGGTTTTTAACGATGCGGCGAAGGGAACAATTTGGGTCGAAGTACGCGAGGGTGGGACCGTTGTTACTATTTCATTGCTCGACTTCTCAATACTCTCCAAGTCAATCAATGAATGGACTAGGTAGACTGGGACTAGGACTGGAATACTAGCCATCACCCAAAATCTGTAATTTTCTCCAAGTAGGTAACCAAATCAACTATTTCAAAGCAATAAGAAAATTATGCTTATCAGAACACCTTTTTCGTATTAAGGTTATGTTCGACCCCGCTCGAGAAAACACTTACCGGCCATCGGCCGCGATTTGATGAAAGGTTATGTTCGACCCCACTCGAGCAAACAACACCGCCTCTCGACCATGATTTAATGAAAGGTTATATTTGACCCAAATCGACCAAACACCTACCGACCCTCGGTCACGATTTAAGGAAAGGTTATGTCTGACCCAGCTCGAAATAAACACCTACCGCCACTCGACCACAATTTAATGAAAGGTCATGTTTGACTAAGCTCGAACAAACACCTACCGACTCTCGATCGCGATTCAATGAAAGGTTATGTTCGACCTTGATTGAACGAACACATATCGGCTCTCGGCCACATCTCAACAAAGAAACACACGCGACCTATGAATATTCGTCTCCAAGGCCACAGTTGGCTAAAAGACAAACAACGATAAGAAAGACAAAAGCGAAACGAGCAAACAATAAAAGCAAAAAACATACAAGTATAGAAAACAAACCACAGGAAGAGAAAATGATGCAAGGAACAACTTTGATATTTCATACTTAAACTATTTACAAAGTATCGTGAAGACGCCGACAAAAGTACATAAAAAGTCAAAAGGAAACTACTAGTCGACGTCATCACGACCTTCAGTGCCCTCGCCAACTTGGTCCTCAATAGCGTTGCTACCTTGACCACCAATACCTTTGCCATCTCGATCCCCCTCGCCATCGCCGCTATCGCCACCTTCGCCCTCAGGATAAGCGGTATCGTACCAGGCATTATCCTCAAGCCGGTCTATACCCTCGTCCCCCTCCTTCTCATTGGCCTCAGGCATAGCGGGATCATACCCACAAGCGACTCGAGCTTTACGAGCCTTAACACAAACATCTTCGAGGGCAGCCTCAGAAACTGATCCCACCGCATGCAAATCTCGAAAGACATCTAACTGGGCCTCGACATAAATCCATTCCTCATATAACTCCCAAGGAACATTGGGAAAATTTAAAGTGCGGGAAGAGGACGGTTGTGCCAGTAATTGAGCTTTCTTGGCCTCCAGAGCAGCAACTTGATCATGGAGATCAGAGGTCTCTTTCTCTAACTTCCCAATCGTTTTATCGAGCAGCTCTTCTTTGAGATTTGCCATCGTTAAATCATTCTCTTGCTCAGAACGAAGAGTCCGGATCACCACCTCAAGGGACTCCGCCTTCCTCAAAGACTCCGACCGCGCAGATTCCGCCCTCCCCAACTCCTCTTGCTTCTCAGCGACCTCGCTACTAAGAGCCTCTGCCCTTAACTGACATTCCTCAAGATAGCCTCGCAACAAGACTACCTGAGCTTGGAGATCACTGCACTGGGCTTCGACTCCCCTAGTAAGCTCAAGCTCTTCCTATTTGAACCTCAACGTCCCCTCCAGGACACTGTACTTCCCCACTACCCCACACCAACTCCTCATCTCTTGCCTTCAAGTCCTCCCTCAGTCGACGTACATTGTCGCCTTTACGAAACCGACATGTAAGCTCCCGGTGCTTCTTAAGGCATCTGAAGTACTTGTCCTTCAATTGTTTATGCTCCCTACGAGCACTCTCAATCTCCAAGAAGACCGTTTATAAAACAAATGAAGGAAGTTAGAGACTACGAAAGAACAAAACCTAAGGAAAATAACTGACAACAAATGTACTTACCTGAAGGGCGCGACCAACAATATTTTTTAATAGGGAGTTGTCATCTATAGTCTTGAGAGTCGTATCATCAATCTCAGAACAAAGAGGGACAAGGGAAGGGATAATCTTCTCAGTATCCACAAGAAGATTACGATCTATGGGGATCGTAATAGTCGTTGAACCCCCTTCTAACCTCACTTCAAGTTGAGTAAGCTCCTCGTCGATCATCCTCAACTCGTCTACATCCATGTCGGAATCGGATCTAACATCCTCCTCAGTAACAACCTTCCCTCTATCATCGGTTGAAGAAGGCACGTCCGCCGCAACCTCGGAAGGCGAGGCTTATTTGCGTCTCGTAAGAATAGGGTCGGCACTGCTCACCATGCCTTCGACCGCGTCCCCCACAGGACACATATTCATGTCCTCCAAACAAGTGGTCTAGGGACTTGCATTTGGGCTCTCCCTGATATGCATTGTGGCCGTTTCCCGAAGGACAAGGCCATAATCTCCTACATCGATGGTCGCCGACCTCTCTCCCCCGACGTCCACGGTCCTCCTCGTATGAGGTATTAAATCTCCATCACCGGGCAAAGATACGTCGTCCTCGTCTATGAGAGAATATAAGGGAGAATCTGAAGTCTCCACGCCCAAAGTAGGGACAGATTCGGGCGCAACAATAGGAGGGACTGGAACGAAGGTAGAATCAACCGTAGCCGAAGCATGAGCAGAAACTGAGGACGCAATAACTTTCCTCTTCTGGAACAAAGGTGTGGGAGACCTCGACCTCCTCGTAGATCCCCTGACCGAAGTTAAGAAAAAAAATAAGGAAAAGGGAAAATCAGCGAAGGTAAACAAAGAAAAAAGAGTTAAGACACCGATGGTAAAAAGGAAATTACTAGTCGAAAGGAGAGTGGGCCCAAACTTCTTAAAAATACTTGGCCATTCACGAATCCCTACGATGTGAGGGATGAGCCGATCAACCCAGTAGGTAATATGAGCGACTAAAGGAGGAGGCGAGGTCTTGGTTGCAAAAGAAGAAGGCGAGAAGTCAAAATTCAAGACGAAACACGAAAAAGAGACCAAAATACTTACGAGTATAGATTCAAGCCTCGGGAAAGCCGTCGACATTGGTCACAATGTCCTCGGTTTTGACATAGAAGAAGTTGAACCAGAATTGACGAGTAGATTTGTCGTCTATCTTCACCACCAGGCATTTGTCTCCTTGGTGGCAATGGTTCAGCAACATCCCCCTATAAAAGCTAGGAGTGAACAGATGGATTAAATGTCGCAGTGTCACTTCGACCCGGACCAACTCAACAAACTTGGTGAGCATCATTATGGCTTTGAAAATCTACTGCGCGCGCTGAGCAGGGCAAACGCCGTAGTGATGACTAAAATTCCTCCGCCAACGGAAGAGGGGAAAAGAATATCCGACTTGGAAAAGGTAGGCATAGATGGCGCAATACCCAGGACGGTAGACCTGCACCATATCCCACCCGCCCGGGATCAACTCGATATGATTGGGAAGGCCGAATTTAGCCTTAAGCTCCTCAAATTCCTTCACCGTCATCACTGACCGAAAGGCTCCAGGTTCGACATCGAGTAATTTGGTGAAATCGGATCTGGAATCAGGGTTGCGTGGGATTATCTCTTCCACTGACGGGAAGGTTCCATCCTCAACGGTGCCAGGAACACTCTCCTCATGGGAGGGGAACACCACTGCCAAGGGAGAAATACGACTCCCCTCGCCAGCCTCAGAAGGTATGTTAGACATGATTCAATATAACGAAGGAGGATAACAAGCAAAAAGGAATGAGGAATGATGTAAGTCGCTGAAACAAGGAGTAAAAAAAGTTATGTAGAGAAGATGAAGGAGAGACTATTGCTTAAAGAGAAGGAAGAGTTTGGAAAAGTTTCAAAACCAACAAACCTTCCCCTATTTATAAGGTTTGAGAGGCACCGGAATCGAAACAACGGGTCATGATTAGCACAAAAATCGAAATAACAGAGCCAATCAAGGGTCACATATAAATCGATGCAATGCGTCGGGAAACGACGTAATTATGACACATAGTATCATGACGCCACTTATTCTCTTGGATTAGATAGCTCCAACAGACTCCCAGGTAATTCAAAAAATTCAAAATATGCGGACCTGAGAAGGCCACGTAGCCCTGTCTCCACGACTACGACCTCAGCCAACTCCATAAAATCAAATTATGAACGACATTGTCCGCTCACCGACCTCGTCCGTGGGAACGACCTTGATAAGCGAAGGGACAAACTGTATGGGTGAAAATCCATCTTTAGTCGAAATGGTATTAGTAAAACATTCCCGGGATACCACGTGCCGAAGTAATCTAATTATCAACGAAGGTTGCGGTCGAAGAGTCAGCAAGACCAACGTTGAGGAGTTGTCATCGAGGCCGAGGTCTAGCACCCGTAAACAGAGTTGTAACGACTAGTTTTGAGATAGGATACAAAAGAGAATATTCTCTACAATTGTATTGTTAGGATTTTTAGGAAACATATTCTCTATAAATAGAAAGACACACATTGATTGGGGACATGTGATATTCATTTGTAAAAATACATTTTGACTGGAGAAAGAGAATCAGATCTCATTGCTAGTATACAAACATCACATTTTCACTAAGATTCTTGTCTACACTTTTTTACTAGTTCCGAGAATAACTTAAATATTCAAAGAATTGTCCATCACTCATCATTGTCAGAAAAAACATTCACCGATTCCATCATTTCTTGTGTGACTCATTCATTCTATTTATTTAAATGTCATTTATTGCTATTCATTGATATTGAATGCTACACTATTGCCTTTGATTTCTGAAATATTTATTGCATATCGCCACTATTATTCAAATACACCTACGCAGTATTTGTTGCACTTTCGAGAACTCCATCTTAGGGATATTATTGTTAGCTAAGATTAACCCTCATTTATATAAATTTAATTAGTTGAACCAAGATCTATATTTTTTGGTCAAACAGGGGTAAGGTCTGCGTTCACACTACCCTCCCACACCTTACGTATAGGATTATACTGGATTTGTTGTTGATGTCCCCTCTGATGAATAATTAGTAACTTACTTTCTTTAATCATTCTTATTTGAAGATCATTGACTTTTTATAGTTATATATGGATTGAGTTAAAGGGTACTTTTATCTTTTATTAAACATTTCACTTTATTAACATCTATTGCTTAATAAATACTCCCCATGTTTCAATTTAGATGAGGTAGTTTGACTCGGTACGGAATTTAAGAAAAAAAAGATTTTTGAAACTTGTGGTCTTAAAAGTTTAAGGGGTAAAAGCTTTGTGGGGTCATGACATTTGTGTGGTTATAAAAGCTTCTCATTAAGGGTAAAATAGGTAAAATAAAGAGTTTAAAGTTGAATTATTTCTAAATTTAGAAATGTGTCACTTATTTTGGAACAGACTAAAAAAGAAAGTATCTCATTTAATTTGAAATAGAGGGAGGGAGTAACTTTTGTTTCTATAAAATGTCAAATATTTTATTTTTTATTAAACGACTAATATTTGGGCTAGAAGGAGCGGCACCTTAGGTTTTACAAAGCCATGTCATTGCGCTCTTTTATAACATGCTCTTCAACTCTAGTAAGGTCGCTCAATATTTCAAGAAGCATTAATTAACTAAACTGGCATCATTGTCCGGCCACAACTGCAAATAACATTGTCATCACTCATCACTACCGGGGTAGTTAATATATATATATATATATATATTTAAGTGTACGTGACTATTTTATCTAAAAATTAAATTATTAAAAAAAAGATACTTTTTAATAATTAATTATGTCTACAACACGCTTCTTGTCTTAGGAACTAACTCATTTGCTCATCTTGTGTTACAACTGAACGAACTTTATCTGAATTAAAAAGCTTAGTTACAACTATACAAGAAGGCAGAAGCAAAGTTGTCTTGCTCTACGTACTTAGCAGCACTTGCAGTAACAGATGGTAGCTATATATGAAATTAATTCCAACTATGTTAGGCCCAGTTATTTCTTTTTCTCTAGTAATTGCTAGTATTAAGAAAATGAGAAAACATAACTGTACTTACTCATGCTTCGTCCTATTTAACCACCTCTATTACAGTCCTGTTGGGTTAATTTCAGTTGTGGTCACTCAACTTTGTTTCAATTTCACAAAAGTCATTCAATTTCCGTTTATAACTTAAAAGTCATTCAACTTTAGCCACATTACTTGAAAGTCACATCTGATGGAATATGGATATATCATCACCGGAAAAATGACATGACAAACTTTTAGTTATTTTTTATGCCACGTGAGCAATCACATAGGATTTTAACAACGAATTGGATAATTTAATACATGTTGTGCATGTTCTTGCTTGGATGTGAAAAGTCGTAACCATAATGTTTTTCCTTTAAACGTACTAGATAGTTGTACATGAATTATAGCCTATTTGACCAAGCTACTAAAAT
>AWOL01S0344883.1:15826-26325 GCA_000715115.1 Nicotiana otophora | reverse complement strand
GGTGGGGGGGGGGAAGGCATGAGATAGGGGAATGGGGTACCAGGGAGAATATAAGTTGAGAATTGGATCGTGGATCATAAGGGACATTGACAGGTAAGTCTATAGAGTTGGCGAAGATTCTCTAGAAGAGGAAGGTCAATATAGCTTGTGTTCGGGAGAATAGGTGGGTAGGATCAAGGGTGAGGAATGCGGACGGGTATATACTATGGTACTCGTGAGGCAAGAAGGGTAAGAACGGAGTGTGTATTTTGGTGGATAGGGAAATCAGAGAGTCAGTAGTAGAGGTCAGGCGGGTGAATGATAGATTAATGGTGATTAAGGTAGTGGTTGGAGGGATCACTCAGAATGTTATTAGCACATATGCGCTGCAAGCGGGCTTGGATGATGAGGTTAACAGGTGCTTCTGGGAGGGCTGGACGAGGTGGTGCGTGGTGTGCCGCTTGCGGAGAAGTTATTCATAGGAAGGGATTTCAATGGGCATATAGGGTCGTCTGCTAGAGGCTAAGGCGAGGTGCATGGGAACTTCGGCTTTGTGGATAGGAACAAATGAGGTACTTCACTGTTGGATTTCGCTAGAGCTTTTGAGTTGGTGATCGCGAACTATAATTTTCGGAAGAGGGAGGAGCATTTGGTTACTTTCTGGTGTACTGGCTATGACTCAAATTGATTACCTCCTCCTCAGGAGATGCAATAGGCGGTTGTGCGAGGATTGCAAGGTTATCCCGAGTGAGACCCTCATGACACAACATATGCTTTTGGTGATGGACATCTCTATAATAACAAAGAGGAAGAAGAGGTTTGTTCGGGGTTAACCGAGGATGAGGTGGGGAGCCTTGATGAGGGATAAAGCTAGGGAGTTGGAGAGGAGGTTGATGACTATGGGAGCCTGGAGGAGTATCAGGGATGTTGGCGTGATGTGGACATCCACAATAGACTGTATAAGAAAAGCAACGAGAAAGGTGTTAGAGGTCTCGAAGGGTTACTCTGGCGGGCACCGGGGTGATGGGTGTTGGAATGACGTAGTTCAAGGTAAAGTGGAAGCAAATAAAGCGGCGTATCTTAGGTTAGTGGAGAGAACCAACGAGGAAGAGAGGAGAGCGAATAGAGGAAGGTATAAGGAAGCCATGAAGGAGGCAATGTTAGTGGTAACAGAGGCTAAGACTACAGTGTTTGGACATCTGTACGAGGAGTTGGGGGTCAAAGGATAGGAGAAGAAGTTATTTCAGCTAACAAAGGTGAGAGAGAGGAAGAATCGTGACTTGGATCAAGTGAGACGCATTAAGGACGAGGAAGGCAGAGTATTGATGGAAGATGCTTAGATTAATTAGAGATGGCAGGATTACTTCCATAGTCTTATGAATGAAGAAGGGGAAAAAGACATTGTTCTAGGGGAATTGCGGCACTCCAGGAGTCATCAAGACTTTAGGTATTGTAGGCGTATTAAGGGTCATGAGGTCGTAAGAGCTATGCGTAAGATGAATAGGGGCCGAGTGACCAGGCCAGACGAAATTATTGTAGAATTGTGGGTGTGTCGATAGAGTAGGGTTGGAATGGTTGACTATACTATTTAATGTTATCTTTTGGCTGAAGAGGATGCCAGATGAATGGAGGTGGAGTATGATGATACCGCTAAACAAGAACAAAGGTGACATTCAGAATTGTAACAACTCTAGGGGTATCAAGTTACTGAGTCATAGCATAAAAGTTTGGGAGAAGGTGGTGGAAGGGAGGGTGAGGAGGGCAGTGTCTATATCCGACAACCAATTCGGGTTCATGCCGGGTGGTTCCACTACGGAAGCGATCCACATTATGAGGATGTTGGTGAAACATTATAGGGATAGGTAGAAGGATTTGCACATGATGTTTATTGACCTAGAGAAAGCGTATGACAAGATTCCTAGGGAGGTTCTTTGGAGATGCCTAGAGGTGAAATGTGTGCCGGTAGCCAATATTAGGGTGATAAAAGACATGTATGAGGGAGCTAAGACTCGGGTTAGGACTGTGGGAGGTGACTCGGAGCACTTTACGATTGTTATAGGGTTGCACCAAGGGTCTTCGCTCAGCCCATTCTTATTTGCCCTGGCAATGGATGCACTAACACACCATTTTCAAGGGGCGGTGCCATAGTGTATGTTGTTCTCTGATGATATAGTTCTGATTGATGAGATGCGAGGTGGCGTTAATGAGAGGCTGGAGGTTTGGAGAAAGACTAAGAGTCTAAAGTTTTAAAGTTGAGTAAGACTAAGACAGAATATCTGGAGCGTATGTTCAGCGATGCGTCGTGGGAAGCGTACATGTATGTGAGGCTTGACTCACAAGTCATCCCCAAGAGAGGAAGTTTCAAGTACCTTGGGTCAATTATCTAGGGGAATGGGGAGATATATGAGGATGTCACACACCATATAGGAGTGGGGTGGATCTAATAGAGGTTAGTAATTGGTGTGCTGTGTGACAAGAAAGCGCCACCGAAACTTAAAGGCAAATTCTATAGAGCGGTGGTTAGATTGGCCATGCTATATGGGGCTGAGTGTTGGGCGGCCAAGAATTCTCATACCCATAAGATGAACGTGGCATAAATGAGGATGTTGAGATGGATGTACAGGCATACTAGGCTGGATAAGATTAAGAATTAAGATATTTGGGTGAAGGTGGGTGTTGCTCCCATGGACGACAAGATGTGAGAAGTAAGGCTTAGATAGTATGGGCACGTGCAAAGGAGAAGCATAGATTCCACAGTTAGGAGGTGTGAGCGGTTGGCATTGGTAGGCGAGGAGAGGTTGAGGGCGACCTAAAAAGTATTGGGGTGAGGTGATCCGGCAGGACATGGCACAACTTTGGATCTATGATGAAAGGGCTCTGGATAGGAATGCGCGGAGGTCGAGAATTAGGGTTATATGTTAGGAGGGAGTCGAGTGTTTTTCTATGTTGTTCCGGGGGTGGGGCTAGGCTGATAATGTTTCAACATGGGTTGTTAGTGGTTTATGTTGTTTTCACACTATTTTTTATGGAATTATTATTGGTTATTATTATTGCTTTTACATATATTTTCTGTATCTTACGATGCTGATATTATTTTTCTGGCTTCTGTTGCTAGCGCTGATCTATTTTCTATTGCCTATTGTTTATTTTCTTCCTCTATAGTCGAGGGTCTTTCGAATATAGCCTTTCTACCCTTCCGGGATAAGGGTAAGGTCTGCATACACTCTACCATTCCCAGATCTAACTTGTGGGATTTTACTGGATTTTTGTTACTGTTGTTGTTATTGTCTCTCCCTAAAATGTAAATATGATAATCTTCACAAACTAGGTACCTCGTACCCTTCTTCAACATGCTTCTGTTACCTGTTAAAACTTATACATTTACCTTCTGATACTCTCATGGCTTTCTATTTGTGAGGTGTGTTAGATATTCCCCAGGGTCTTATGCACGATCTGATAGGGCCTCTAACTCGGCCACGTCATCAAGAACTCTCCCTCTACTAGTTCCCTTACTTACTGATGTATTAGACCTCTGGTTAGCCGTAATCTTTCTAATTGCAAGCATCTCTGTAACATTAGCAAACATAAGTCCTGGCTCAAACTCTTATGACTTAGCTCTATAGCACGATTTGGATATGAAATAAGGGTATTCGACTACTAAATGCATTGTAGCTTCTTATTTATAAAATGTGGTGCATAACACATCTATAAACAATACTCTACTAGACACGACTTGTAGGCTCCATAGGATAGAACTTCTCTAATATCAAGTTGGTCATGCCCAAAACTCGGGGAGGAGTGACTAGCACCCGGTGCCATACACAACCCGAGCGCACCACTCTATAACTGTGAACTCTAAAAGGGTAAACCACAACTTTGCAGACGAGTCCTACCTATAAGCTGACAAAACCAATCAAGGCCGTCGAGACTATATTCTGAATCATCTGAAAATAATGTCCATCTCATCCGAGGGGTAGACATACCCAAATCTCATATACATAACTGTGCAAGATAACGAGGCTGCCATGAATGTCTACGGCCAACAATACCAAACTAAACATGCACATAGGACTAGAAAGGCAACAATACTAACATACAAAATATACATGACTCGTCTACAAGCCTCTAGAGATAACAAAACTGTATCTTTGTCAGGACAAGGGCTCGACCTACCTATCAAACCTGTATATACATAATAGACTCCAAAGTCTAGACCAGGTAACTCCGGGGGAGTGGAGCTTACCAATCAGGCTAATATTTGACTATGTCTAATGGGAATGTCTATCATGTTGTATATTAGGACCTGCATGCATGAAATGCAGTGTCCCCGACAAAATGGATATCAGTATGAAAAATATACCGAGTATGTAGGGCAATAAAATAACTTACAGCTGAGATTGAACTGATAATGTAATAACTGAAAGTAACTAGGAGTCAAAGATGATATGAAGATATGCTTACCTGCCGATGCTGACTCAACTCTCTCAATATAGTAAGTAAAATAAATGTCCGGCCCTATATGGATAGGTACGTGTAACTGCTCGGTGTAGTAGGCTTGTTTATAAGCACTCGACCACAGTAGGCTCGGTATCTCGGCCATTCTTGGCTTTCTCGTATGTGCTCATCTATAATATAATCAGTATATAACTTACCATCTGATAAGAGGTTGCCCAATAAAGGCATGGCCACCAATAATAGCTTGGTGGTGGTGAAAATACTGCTCTCTTGACTGAAAGAAGACAATACTTAACTGAATAAAAAGTCTCGATAAGGGAGAATATTGTAACTTATCAGACTAGGATAATGTACATAAATTCAGGAATATGAACTTAACTTTATATCTCATTATCAAACGCATGTAGTTACGGGATTATGCCAAAATAAAGAAAGGGATTAGCCTTAACATACCTTAACCCCGCTGAGTCTTTAATACCTTCCAAGAAACTCTTCAAACAACTTAACTCAATCTACAATAGCATAAGGAGATTCATAATAAGTGCTAAGTAAAGATTAACTCTGTAACTTAAGTTAGTAGCTTATTTACGTAAATTTGAGCAACATCTCCCCTATAAAAAGGGCCTCCTCCAATACCATATACTAATAATAACAACTAGAGCAATCCAACAACATATAATATGTGACGGCTCGATAGGTCATTTTGAGTACTAGCCTTTATTTTTGTGTTCCAAGAACTCTCATATATTGATTTGATGTTGTATGACTTGTGTGCGTGGTCCGTGTCATCTTTCAGAAAGTTTTTACGTGAAATTTTAGAGAAAATATGATTTTCGGCTTTAAAAAGAACTAGAGTTGACCACGGTCAATGTTATTGGTAAACGACCTCAAATCGGTATTTTGATATTTTCGGTAGGTTCGTATGATATTTTTGGACTTGTACTCATGTTTGTTTGGGATCCCGAGATAGCCGATGGGCGTTTCGGCACGTTATGTGGAATGTTGGAAAATGAGTTTTAAACTTTGAAAAATCTTAAGTTTTGATGATCGATTCATGAATTTTGATGTTTTTATGATGATTTTAGGTAGAGAGAGAATTTGCATGATGTTATTATACTTATGTTCATGTTTGAATCGGAGTCTGGGGGCTCGGGTGAGTTTCAAATTGATTTCAGACAATTTTTTGCTTTGTAGAGTTGCTGGTGCATCACAGTGCTGCGATCGCGGAGCCACTACCACGATTGCGAAGGGGAAACTTGGGGCTGGGGTAGTTTAATCTACGCAGACTCGATGTAAGGATTGCAAACATGAAGGCTTGGGTGGACTGACCTTCGCGAATGCGGCAGCCCTCTCGCGAACACGTAGGTTTGGGATGGTTGGGGAAGACATGATCACAAACCTACTGGATACGAATGCGGAGGCTTGGCTGGGGAAATGCCTTCGAAAACGCGAAGGCCAACTGGCCATTGTGCTTCACGAACGCAAATAGCACATGACGCTATTATTGAAACATAGAGCTCGGATAAGAGAGATTTTTTAATAGATTTTCATCCCAATTTTATTGGTTAGTGCTTTTAAACTAGTTTTGATGTATTTTCATAAACACCCATTGATTTTTGTCTTTTTTTCTTTTTAGCATAAATACTACTAGGTTATTAACCTAGTAGTTAATATATTAAATAAATCCCAAACCGTGTCCAAATAATACAAATTATCCCATCAAAAGGAAAAATAAGAAAATAACTTGGTGTCACAAACAATTACATAATATTCAATGACACATTTTAAGCTATGTATTACAAAGTCTACAGTCAAGGATGTCTAACTGAAGTAGGCTTGTGAATTCAGACAACGATTGAAAAAAGTATCACCACAAAGCTCTCAGCAATCGCCTGTTCTTGCATCCCTAAAACTAAAGTCATCTATGATCCACAATAGTAGTGAAGATTGTTTGGTTGCTTGGTGTGCATCGACTAAAACAGCCGTACCAAAACTGTTCTTCAGAAGCAGTGATAACCCATGTTGAGTTTACTGATTTGTTAACCCCCAATTGTTTTGCACTTGTTGGACCATATAAGCTGCCAGTCGTCCTTTATTATCAGCAGGTAGGATATGTTGTTGATGTAGTAACAAAAGCACAGTAGTAGGTGAAACCAAAATAAATCGTTATGTAGTTGGGCAGAAGTCACGTTGACCAAATAACAAATTCCCTGTGTATTGTTCCAGAAAAAACTGGACTGTTTCTTCACATCTGGTAGTGCATCAACAAAAAATTGAGCATTATGACAAGCTTATTCCAGTGTGTATCGAAACATCTCCATACATTAATAATGCAGTCCCAAATAATCCAGCAAAGTCCAACACCATAGCTGATCCTTTGCTTCCCAGACATTTGTTGTAATCATGTAGTCTTCGATCTCCTCTTGTTGTATTGTCAAGTCTAAACTAGATGTAGCCATACCATGGGAGTCTTCCCTGAATGATGTACTAATGTAGAACATCGAAATTGATCTTCCCGGAAGTACCCAACATATCCATCATGTAAATTCCAAAGTCACCCCAAAAAACAGATTACAAAATTGCTGGGCAGTGTCCTTACTATAGATTCCAGTACATGTGATTCCCTCTTGCCATTAGTGTAGTTTTTCACAAATTAAATGATTTGAGAAATACTAGGATTGTGAATTTTCAGTTTGTAGACTTCAATAGTGAAAGCCAACTTAGCATTGCTTGTTCCTTTTATGCTCGATTTTCTTCTTGGTTCCATGCTTACGCATACCATTGATAGTCGTTCATGAGGCTGAGCACCAAGTGGTAATACCACCCAATGGATTTGTATTAAATATTAAGTCATGGTTATTGATGTGTTAACTGCAAAAAGGAACACAAACTTAGTATAAAACATTCCCACCATGTTCTCCTCCAAAAGGATTTGCATAAGGTAAGTATATGTTGTTAACTTCCACTCCATTATGCTCCTCTTCTCCTTCACTTTTAATACCTTGCAACTCTTATCCTTAGGTATGGGCATTGAAATCATTATTCACAATCCTTCTTCTTGTACTGTCCAGATGAGTAAATAAATTACATTCAATAGGACCTACATCAAAAGCATAATTGGCTAAGTGATCTGCCAATTTGTTGCCTTCGCGATAAATGTGCGTTATGACAGCATCACATTGCTGCATCAGCTTCCTTATTCCTCCACATGCTCAAAAATTCCCCACGGTGTACTCCACCTTCCTTCAATGACATTCCTCAAAAGCATAGAATCAATTTGCACCCAAATACAAGATAGTAGCTAAGCTTTACAATACCTGAGTGCTTGAAGAATACCTACTGCCTCAGCCTCTGTGTTTGTAGTTTCATGAATCTCCTACCCATGTGCATAAATAATATCCCCTACTGCATCTCGTAGACAAAAACCTATTGAACTCCTGCCTGGGTTCCCTCTCGTAGCACCATCATTATTCAATTTTATCCATCCTTCTCTAGGAAACTCCCATAATACCTTGTTGATTTTCAGCTTTGGAGTATAATATTCCATCATGTCTAATAAATCAGGCCATTTATAAGGAACATTTTGAATCCCAAGCTTCCTTACCTTAACAAGAGCTTGAAGTGTGGAGATAACTTGATATATCACCCTATTGATTGTTATTACAGTAGAATTTAGTGATTTAAAGGTATAAATTTGGGGTTTTGAGTAGAATTTAGGAATTTGATAAAATTGAGATTTAGATCTCAAATTGAGGTCGGATTTCGAAACCAATAACATAACCAAGCTCTGGGGTGAATGGGTAATCAGAATTTGCTCAGAACCTCGGATTTTGACTAAGCGGGCCCGGGATTGACTTTTGTTGACTTTTTCAAATTCATTAAAGATTGAACCCTTTTCACTAGTGGATAGTTTCTAAAGCTTGTTTTGAATTGTTTGGACTATATTTGGCTAGATTCGATTATTTTGGAGGCTTATTCTAAAGGAAAAGTCGCGGTTGATTATTGAATTGACTCCGGAAAGAGGTAAGTGTCATGGTTAACTTTGACTTCAGAGAATTAGGACTTGTTTGGTCTATTTTCTACGTGAAGTATGTATGGTACAACGTATATGCAAGGTGACAAGTATATATGCGTTGTCATGGGATAAAGAATGCGGGTAGGATTGGCCTTACTTGTACCATGTTGTTTCTTTTACTATGTCTTCCATGACTTAGATCATTGAATTCTCTAACTATTCATTTTTGTGTTTATTGCTTATGTTGAAATTATCGTGATATCGAAAGTTGAGCTTGCTTATTCTAGCACTATTGTTGAGGTTGAAATTACTTCCAAATTTGTTCAATACTTGGGTTGTTGTTATTGCTTGGTGAGGAAGAGTGAAAAGTACGAAGGCCGTTGTTGAGCCATATTTTGCATATTGGCATCATTGATTGATTGAATGCGAAGATAAAAGCATGAAGGGTGACGTCATGCACATGCATATTTATCATGAGAGGTTAAAGCGCAAATGGTGATGTCGTGCATATGCATTTCTATTATGATCATGTAAGGATGCGAGTAAAAGCGTGATGCCGTGTAGTTGCATTTATCTGATACAGTGAGGATGAAAGTAAAAGCATGGAAGGTGATGCCGTGCGAATTTATTGATTCCATTATTTTACTTGATATCTTGTAATGTGGATTTTCACATGGTAGTTTCATTGCCCATTTTGGAAAGAGGTTTATTTTATGATTCATTATTTATTATTTTAGTCTATTGTTCCTTATACCTGTCTCTAGGGGTGGGCATAAAATCCGAAAAATCGAATTCCGAACCGGAACGAATTAATTTGATATTTCAGTATCGGTTTATTCGGTATTTCAGTATCAATTTTTCGGTTATTCGGTATTTCGGTAAGGTCCTCCATATTGAGGTTTCGATATTTCATATCGAACAATTAGAATGGATTGTTAAACATTAGTTTTACATTTTGTAACAAAAGACAATAGCTTCTCCTGTACCAGAAGATGGAATGAGATGATTTTCCATAATTTCTAGAATATCATGGCAAATCGTCTTGGACAACTCCTCTTTTACCTACTGTATGTATGCCTTAATCAACTTCACATTGTTCTCGTTTCCTTTTGACTCTTCTTTCTGCTCAATGGAAGACATAGTACGCCAAGAAGCACTTCGAGCTCGAATAACATTATTGCAACCAACAGAAAGCATCGAGTTTTGCAACTTTTTTCAAACTCTTAATCATTTCTAAGAAACAATATGAATCTGAAGTTACCAAACAGAAAAATGGTGCAATGATTTTTATATCTCATTCCCAGTACATAGATTTGTCTTGATTCCTTAGTTTTATCATAGAAAATGATGCCTGCGTGTGAATCAGAATAACCTCCAATGGACACGTGCTATTCTATTTTGTATGCCTCGTATGTATTTGAGGTGTTTATTTACCGAATCTAGTATGCAAATTGCCACTCCTTCATCAAATCACCAGTGGCCAATGACATTGCTTGACGCATTAGATACAGATGACGCGATACCAAAATCGCACCGAACCGAACAAGAAAATACTGAACCATATCAAACTACTTTGGTATGATATTTGGTATGCATAATTGATATACCGAATAACAAAGTACCGAATCATAATTCATGATTACGGTACCGAAGTACCGAACGCCAACCCCAACCTGTCCATACCCTGTTGTTTCATTTGACTCTTTACTTATTATTCTGTCATACATATATAAAACAGTACAGGTTTATTGTAGGTGTCGTGTCTTAGCATCGTTACTATCAGAATGACTTAGTCCGGGTTGTAGGCCATATAGAGAGTGTGGCCTAGGCCGGCGTATTTCCTATGGCATTAGCCATCTCTCAGGCTGGGGGAGAAGCCCATAGAAGTGCTAAATTTCACTTAATCTAATTTTCACTTCCAATCTCAAGTTTCAGATGTTTCTTTAATAAATTCACATGATAAACATATAGACATGTATAACAATAGAAACCATATCATAATCAAATTATTCTCCATAATATCCATCCATAACAACCATATATATATATA